>QXVX01003455.1:0-11673 GCA_013436065.1 Halocynthia aurantium
GAACGAAATGTTTACTTGACATCCTATAACCCTCTTATTTTCGTCATATCGTATAATGCAGTACAGTAAACCTTCTATTCCAGTGGCCCCCTAGGGGTCCCCGGAGCCCTTTTAGAGGGACCGCGACGTACATTGAATTGTACTAAATGAATGTAATAAATAAAAAAAATACTTTTTTGAAGTTACCTTCCTAGTTTACTATAATAATATAATAATAAAATGAGTTCACACGTGTTCGAACAGGAGCAAACTCTAACCACCATAGCATTAAAGTATTTTGACTGGCAGACAAAAATAAATATATTTTTTCATGGGACCGCGAATCATTGATAAAAAATACAGGGGACCGCTACGCAATTTTTTCGAGTTTGAGTTTGAGAACCCATTTCTTTATTCAACGAACACCGAGTTCAATTGATTTCGGATGAATTGTGATTTTCTCATAAATATATTTCTTTAAATTTAGACGCGGCATCGTTTCTAATCTTCCGGCTCCTGGAACAAAGGAATATTATGATGCAGAAAGGCTTTATCGACTCGGTAAATTGATTTCAATAAATTAATTTATATAAATGAGAAGAAATTTCATCATCCCGTCAGTGATGGGATGTTGGTGACCTCCAATGAGGTTAGAGGTTATCTTGGGTACATCATCGTCAGTGACTAAATATCTTTAATATATTCTGGGAATAAGAAATATATTTACCCTGGTCATGTCGATGATCTTTGATTTATCTTCTAGTTTTATTTACTAAAGGTGTCGATGCGTTTGAGACAGCGATGTCTCAATGGGAGCAAGCAAGTTTGATGTTAAACAAAGAACATGCAGCTGATACGTGAGTAAATGTAGCATCAATTTCTCCTATTGCTTTTTGATATAAATACAGTGGCGCCTCGTACTTCTTACTTGATCGTTCCAGGAGGTCGTTCGATCTCTGAATTGTTCGAGGTCTGATTCAATTATCCCCTTTAGAATTAATGGAAAGTGAAATTATCAGTTCCCAGACCCTAATCCGAGCCCATTTAAAAAAACTTAAATTCAGTTAAATTCACATAAATAAAGTCTCAAATTTTAAGTTCTATCGGGGTGATGATGAACTAAGTGTAAATTTAAATATACCTGTGTCAAATTTGACCACTCGTCGCATGCTGCCAATCACAAACGTACTTTACAGCAAGCGTAATTTTTTACTGCATGTGCAGTTCAAACGTAAAAGCATCGGTCGAACTCCGAATGGTATTTCTCATGAATTCAGTATTCGAAGTCTGGAACGTACAAAGTTATTACGAAGTTAGTTAGTGCGAAGTACGAGGCGCCACTGTACTACACATTATTACCATTAAGATGTCATAGAATATATCATCAATAATGTGTAGTTCCTGACCAGTAAATTAATTCCATCCATTCTCAGGTCAACAAGTCAGTCTGGCCGTAGCAGCCGATCGTCAACATATGAGACAAAGTACAGCCTTAAAGACGATGACATCATGGGACCAAGTTGTAGTTCGAGGGGAAGATCAGAAAATTCTATCACAGCCACAGATACAAGGTAAGATAAGTTACTAAGGGTGAAACAGGGGTACAATTTTTAATCATTAAAAGAGAACCCAAAACTAGAGGTCGACTGATATGCCGAGCATGAGGTTTTCGATACAGGGTTGAGGCGAAAATAAGGCAGTGACACTGCCAGCAGGCCTACATCCATACAGTAGTGTATTAATTCTTTCATGTTAGTCTCATACAAGATCCAAGATTTACTTGCATGCTGAGCTGTTGCATACATATAGAGTTGAACCTCGATATAACGGACTAATAGGGGGGAGCAGTTGTCCGTTATAGCGAAATTTTCCGGGAGGGTACGAAAATAAACAAAAAAATACAGAACTAAGGTTCAGCTATTACTCTGGTTGCGATTGGTGTAGTGAGAGTTTATTGTTAGTTTGTTTCTTACTCTGTCGTGTGAACCACTACAAATACACTCCTGATTACAAGGAGGAACTTCGTTATCTTCGTCCGATACTCGGAAGGTCGCGTAAAAACAAACGTAATACGACGATTAAATGATGCTTTATCTATNTCCAGAACATTCGAGTGAAAGCGAAGCAAGTAATGACTTCAATTCGACGACTTCAACACTTGACTCGAGTTCGAATGAAATTGAAAATAAATTATCTTTGTTCATGGAGAGAGCAAAAAAATTGCAAGAATCATTCGAAGAAGTTTTGTATACGGATTCCGATACTGGTAAATATGAATGTTCTATCTCAGTCCCAGTGTCCAAACCCAGAGTATACCCCGGGGTATAAAATAGGATATCCCAGAATATACCTCTCCCATAAATAAGTCGGTATTTCAATGTCCAGAGTTTTATTTCCATAATGATATATAAATTTTAGGATAGATTAGAATATATTTCTCCTGTTCAGATTATACTTGTGGTTTTGTGAATGAAAAATCTCAATATAATCTGGTCTAGCCTAAAATTTATAAATTACTATGAAAAAATACTCTGGACTTGGAATACAGACTTATTTATGAAAAACACAAGGGAGATGTAATCTGGACTAGGGGGGTATATTCTGAGATGACATACATAAACCTCGGTATACTGTAGGGGTATGTATTCTGGGTTGGTACATCAGATCAACCATAAATCTAATCGTTCTGACTGACTGTTGAGAACTTCAAATCAAATCTGTAAATTCAATATATAATATGGAATAATTGGGGTTCGAATAATCGTGGGTACACTGTATTCGCTGGATAAGTCGACCCCCAAAAATAAGGCAGCATAACTTTCATCTAACTGAATTTGTATGTCTTAACAAGCAGTCAGATATGTTTTCAGATATTTTTTTTTTCTTTATGGAGGAACATTAAGTAATTGTCACTTTCTTTTCAGATTCTGATACAAACATGACATTAACGATCGGCTACGATGATCCTGCTTTGTCGGACGTTGATTCAGATGATGAGTCGTTTGTGTCAGCACTTGAAGTAAGTAAGCAACTGTTCATTGTACTGAGCTTGCCCAGTTAAAAATATCAGTTTCAATATTTGACAAACAGAAATCTCCCCAGATATATATGCTATATATTTAATTTGCCTAATTTTTATCCAGGTTTGGGATGTTCGGTCGTTGGAAGATCATGAACATCTTCATCTTGGTTTATATGAATCAGCTCTAGAAGCTGTGGAGAGAGGATTCGTAAGATGCAGAACAGTCAGGTACTTTCCTTCCTTGGGGTAATTATTGAGTGCTGAGCGTAAATTTTAGTACTAGTCGGGAGTCGTGAAATTCTATTGAAAGGTCAATAACTTCATGAAATCCCCATTTTCGCTACGGATTCCGAATTACACCAACCTTAGCCTCGAAAATTTTAGATATTACATGACATACCTGCCCAAAATTAGAAGATTTATGAAATCCTTAGTATTACAATCACACTGTAACAAAATAATACTCTCATGGTGAGAGGTAGGAGGTACGAAGTAACTCTCGAAGTACGAGGCACCACTGTACATGGAATAACTGACCAAAATGAGGATTTTATGAAATTCCTAGTATCACAATCCTACTGTAACATCTATAATTCTATATCATATAGAAGTAGCCACCATCATGTAGTATAACAACTATCATTATCTAGTACTTATCTGGTTTCATCTCTTTTATTTCAGAACCGAACTTCTTGATTGTTTCTCGGATATTGAATTTCTTGCCAAACTTCATTGTGTTCGACAAGCACTAGATGTCAGTATTAAGTATATATTATTTAAAATGCAGAAACATCACTGAATTTAGGGTGGGAGAGTAGCTCAGCGTCCCACAATCGAGAGGTTGCTGGTTCAAACCCCACCATACTCACCCCTATCAGTGGTGTACATGCAATTCCTTGTAACTGGCTCTCGCAAGGTTCTCACTTTTATTCTGGAATTTGATTGGTTATTCTAGGTTATGCTTGCAGACACAACAGTTCGTGATTGGCTGATTGATACTGGTTTCTCATTGGTGGAGAAGATTCTACTTTCGGCCAATCATAACATTGAACATTTTCGTGACGCGTACGTCAAGTTGATCGAATACGTTAAATGTCCAGAAAACTGGGAGCAAATTGAAGATGAATTAAGAGGAAGGAAGGTGAGATGACCATTGACCACTAACGGTATTGCGTGAAGCATGTATTAATTGTCTAGTGCAGAGGTTCTCAACCTTTTTTTTTCGTATTCCTCCCTTACCAACCTCAGACGCTTGATCATTACAGAAAACAAAAGGAACGAAAAAATCCCAATTTGGGAAAAAAATTTCCCAGGAATTTTAAATTCATCCTTTAGAGCAGTGTTTCCCAACCTTTTTGTACCCACGTACCATTTCGAGGGTATTTATGGTATCTGACTCCTCATAATAACCGTTAGCACACACATAAATTCAATGCTTGTTATATTAACACTCTCAACAGTTACCGAGTTGCGTCGCTGCGTTTTCTCAGTAGAATACAGCGCTCGCTTCTATTACCGAAAAAATCTTAAGCAAAACGAAATGTAAAATGCAAATCAGAATGACGTGCCACCTGGAAGACCTTCGCATACCACTAGTGGCACGCGTACCACAGGTTGGGAACCAAGTGGCTCCGGTTGAGAACCACTGGTATAGTGCGACCCTAGATATTAGTGTTATTAGTCATTTCGTGGCTGATATATTATAACAATGTCAATGGTATAAGTCTTGTTTAGTATTGCCCTGCAGATTAGTTTTAATATGTAGAATATGTTCAATCATTCACACATCACCAATTGCACATGTATGTATGTACTTATGTATGCTGACGCATGTTCAATTATTTACGTTTGATTAAAAAATTAGCGTCTCTTCTCTTGTTTTTAATGATTCTGTTTATGTCTAGTATCTTTTATGCAGTATTATCAAGTTTTTTGACTCATGTTTTGATTTTTTCTTATTCCAGGTTGTTTCAATGACATTCTACGATATTGTTCTCGATTTCATTATCATGGATTCGTTCGATGACCTCGAACGACCTCCGGGTTCTGTTCTCACAGTTCTTGGTAATCGTTGGCTTGCAAATTCAATCAAGGAGACTGTGAGTATGATTATGAGTAGTTACTAAATACTCCACTCCACTATTGAAGTACTCCACTCCATTATTGAAATACTCCCCTCCATTATTGGGGTACTCCACTTCTCTGGGTCCATGAGCTACAGTTTCTGTATTATTTGACGCTTACGAACTTAATAGTTCATTCTTGGTAATATACAGTATCGAAACACTTTTCAGGATTTAGGTTGGTGTTCATGAGCTACAGTTTCTGTATTATTTAATGCTTACGAACTTGAAAATGCCAGAAATTAGTTTTCTTTTCACAGGCTCTTTCTACAGCTGTATGGTCGGTCCTCAAAGCAAAATCTCAAATGCTGAAATGTCCGAACGGATTTATTGCAAAGTTTTATGCGGTATCGGAAACAGTGAGTCCTGTGTTCGCTTGGGGATTCCTTGGAACGGACGAGAAATTGAAAACGACTTGTTTGAAATTTAAGGTACTACAGTTATTATTTTATGTTTTAAGCAAATCCAAAGAACATTTAAATTTGATCATTTTTATTTCAGACCGAAGTTATTTCTTTTCTTCAAATCATCTTCAGCTTTGAACGAGTTCGATACACGACAAAACATCAGATGTCGGACGATATTTTACAACTAACGCGAGAGAGAATGCAAAATCTTTCAAATTATCTGAACCTGCATTGCCGATAATATTTCCTTTGACCACTAGATGTCATGTGTGTCTGCTGGCAAACATGAAAGCTTGGTCAGCAGCTAAGTTAGTTAGTTCATTACTAAAAGTTTCCTGTTCCTTGTTTGGTTTTATGGGTTAAATTATCTTATAAATTTCCTATAATATTTTCTTGGACCACTAGATGTCATGTGTGTCTGCTGGGAGTGTCAAACATGGAAGTTAACCCCTTTGTATCAGGAGCTGTACAGCTACTTCATTTTACTACTGCTGATAGTTCATTCCTTCTCTCAGCTAGGAAAGTTTCCTGTTCCTTGTTTGGTTTTATGAGGGTTAAATTATCTTATAAATTATATAATTCTCGAATAAGCAATCGAAGATGTAAGTATGCAGCACTATTTGGTGATGGAACTATATTTCTATGACCCTATTCCCTAGAAAACTCCCAGCAGATACCCCTGATTGCCAATAATATTGTCTCGGACCACGCTCAGTCATGGGTGTCTGCTACTAAGGGTGACTAATGGGTCAGTTACCCTACTCTGGATCAAAAGCTACACAGCTACTCCATTGTACTACTACTGATAGTTCATTCATACTTGCAGTTAGTTAGTACATTACTGCAAAGTTTAACCTTGTTTTGTTTTATTGAGGTAAATTATCATTTAATCTCTTACACCTTCAATAAGAATTCCATGATGTAGCAATCTACCGACCCCTGAAAAGTCCGAGTGGATGCAATTTGAAATGAGATTTCATCTTCGACCAATCGCATCGAATTCCCCCGTTTGCAAATAATACTTTCTTGGACCTCTCGATGTCATATTTTTTCACTGTGAAAAATTGAACTGTCAGTTTACACATGAACGGTTTTAAAATTGGAGGCTTTTACCAAAAACTTGTCATTGAACAAGTTTGACCAATCAACGAATGTGTTTGAGTAAAATTTTGTTTTTGAATTGAATTATTGTGTAATTATTTTGATTTTTTATATTTTCACTTTTTCCGTAATTCTGATCACCCGTCTTCCAAACCTGTTTATTTGTTTCTAGAACATGGTGAAAATTTGAATTACTGTGTTCAACCCTAAGGTGCTATGATACGAATAAAAGATACAGACTAGTTTACTAGCCGCCATAATTCAAGCGCAAACTAAGTTAGGATCGCCAGGGGGAAGGTATTGATAGCGCTGCGTGGACTGGTTTATATAAGTCGTGAATCGATTATTCTTTACTCTAGAATGATAAAATTCACACACAACATGCCTAATATTATAATCAACATTCTGTAATAATATCAAGTTATTCAGAAAAGTTTTTTCGAAGTAAATCGTCAGAAAGCTTCCCGCACTTTTTCTGAGTGCCGTGGTTCTGTTCATGTGAATTGGAGCGTATCTCAACAACAAAAACATAAAACCTGTACAGCTTTCTTGAATTGTATTTTTCTTTAAATTCCTTATGTAATACCGATATATTTATTATTGTTTTTGTTTGCGATATATCTGTGCCTTGATTTATATTATCTTATAATAAGGTTCGTACTTGGAACTAACAATTTTCCAGTTCATTACTACTACCTGTAGTTTATATGTTTTTGTTATTTGAGACAAGGCCGCTACTTTTAAAGCAAAATTAGTTTTTGATGAATTTTTTTTCGACTTTTTGACATGGATTCGACTTCAACACCTTCAGCTGAAGAAAGAAAAATTGTAGAAGATTTTTCAGACTTGCTTGAATCTTCCAAACAACTATTCAATGGATTAAGGTAAGAAATTCTGTAATTTCCTTGTATACGTTACCATGCCGACTCACACACGCAGAATGGTACTTTCATGTAATGACGTCACAGGAATACAGAAAAATCGGGCAATACTAAAACCTGCAGTACCACAAGTGCCAGCTAAATGCTAAATACGCTGTACCATACTGCTACCAGGGTTATCTTGGCCACACTCGTCGTATTGAGGATGATGTGCGACATTAAAAACGTAAAACCTCTATATCTCGCATGCTCAGCCAATAACTAACGATAAATCTGTAGAAATGTCTAAGGCTAATTAGGCATTCAAAAATATCTCTTATTTACCCTGTCCCTAACTCTTTTCTATGAAATCGCCCCATAATGCATGGGGCTAGGTAATCGGTATTCAACTATAGTACTTTACAGCAGAGTCATCCCTATTTAATCCTATGTTATCGATTTTATTTCACAGAGATCTTCCGCAGTATGGACAACGTCAGTGGCAGCCGTACTTTGTGAGAACATTCGAAACTTACACAAAACTTTGGAAATTTCAGCAAGAGAACAGGTAAGTTTGTTGAATATCGTTTCTGAGGTTTCTGAGGTGCCATGGGTGCCAAGACCTTATCTAAGGTTTGACATGGTATTATGGTAAATTATCTAAATGATCGGTGTCACATGTTTGGATATTGGTGCAATTTCAGTGCTTGCTATTGAATTATTTTATGCTTCCAGTATATTTATCATTGTATATTCATTGCCTATAGTTGCATCATTTCCTCATTTAGTTTAGACGTGATTTTTTTATTTATTCCAGGCTGGTTTTGGACAATTTTTACGGCTTAAAACGATGGCAAATCGGTGAAATCGCTTCGAAGATCGGACAACTTTACTATCACTATTAGTGAGTGAGTTTATAGTTGCCGTCATATTTAGTGCTGTGGAATACGGCTTTGGCTATAAGAATATTTTCATTTTACTATTGCTTCACAATAGTAAAGCTATAGCCTTTATATCCAAACTTTAACAGGATAGGGTAGCATGATTTATGTTGACGTTGACCTTGTATGTTTACTTTTATGTGTACTTTTAATTAATATCTTAATAATTTTAATTACAAAGTCAAATGTTTTGTGTACAGACTCGATTTCGCTTAATTTTCTCTTTTTTTAGCCTACGAACGAGCGAAACAAATTATTTGAACGAAGCTTATCATTTTTATTCTGCGATAAGAACAAGAAATTATTACAAGAACGTTCACAAAGAGGAAAAGTAAGAAGTTGAATAAGTTACTTTGCACCAATGTGGATGCTAATGTTTTTATTGAATTATCTCTTTCAGCAATGCAGATTTATTACTGAAGAAACACAGATACTATGCGAGATTTATCGTCGTTTGTCTTCTGCTTGACTACAAGCAAGAAGTCAACAGTTTAGTTGCTGTAAGTTTTTTTTGAATCAGTGTTTTCAACCGGGAAGGAATTCCATCATTTCAGAGAAGGGATCAGGATTGGTAGAATAAATAATTCAACAATTTAAATCTATTAATTTTGATCCTAATTTTTCCTCTGAAATACTGAAATTTATCACTTGGGTATTCCTCTTCCTTCAGCATTTCAAAGGTCAGAAGTCGGGGAGTAGATTAGTAGTCTTGAACTGTTGAAATAATCATGGCACTGCACTTACCTCAGCCTAGCAGGGAAACTTTAATTAATTCTTGCAATTTTAGTATCCCTCAGTGGTCTGGGCAACTTGGAGGGTAAACATATTTTTTAGAATGAGCCTTTTTTTGAGTAAAACAATCTCAGAAAGGGGAAATGATATTCTTTACAGTCGGGGATATAAATGCTATTACCGAGGCAACTGCATTTCGAAGCATCCTTCATCGTCAACTTACAGGGCATCCATAGTATTTGGAATGCACCTTTTGAATCAAAAAATCTTCATAAGGCAGTGTATTAATTGTTACAAATTTTATTCATTTATAATTCCTTGTTTTATATTTGAAGGATTTTTCGAGGCAAGTTGACGAACACAAACAACTTTTACAAAATCACAGCGAAGAATGGACGCAGGTTGTCATGGAAATAAAGTCATTCATCACAGTGAGTAAAATATGAATGAAAAAATGAAAGAAAATAAAAAAGAACGCTCAATGTTAAGGAACGTCTGTCATTTCGAATTTAAAATTTCTGTTTTTTCAAATATAGTTTTCTTTCTATTTCAGGCCGACCCTGTAGAAGTCCTGAAAGCTGAAACCTATCAGAAATGTGATGTTTGCATGAGATTGTGTCCTGGCATATTACCACAGAGAGACAAAGGTAAATGAAAACCAAATGGTTGGACCGATTTGAACCAAATTTTGTGTGGTGACTGAGGGTATCCATGCACAGGTCGTGGCGGCACTATTTTTTTAATGCCGCCAGTGCCATGACACATGGCCACAAACGGAAAAACAATAGACAAATTCCTTGTCAAACGTCTAGATATCACTGTACTATGACGTCACAATGACGTTGACCTGTTCAGTTAACTTTGACCTTTTACTCTACAGGAATTCAAGTTCATGTGACCCTCGGTGATGTCATAATCGTAGGGAATTCGTCATCGCAGATCAAATTTTCAGAACTGACAATCGACATGTTTAGAATGGTTCAGGTGATGTTATTGTGGTTTACGTCGTTGTTGTTGTTATTGATGATAAGTTAGTTAAAAGGTACTGTAGGAAACTCTTCCATATTTCCATTCTGCAATATTCATATTGTGCAGTATAAAAAGAAAACATAGACAAACGCGGTCCCCTGTTTCTATTGAGTAGCTGTCTATCCCTTCCAGGTTGTCTTTGTCGGTTTCTCTGCCAAAATGAAGTATAATATATTTTCAATATAATTGGATATTTTTCTTTGCAGGTTTTGGAAAGGAAACCAGCCGCACCGAAGGAGATTCACAGCATCGATAAAATGAATCCAGGAAATGTAAGAGATTGATTGTATATAGAAATACAGTAACCCATTGCTCATGTACAGTTACACAAATATTGTACTGTACAGTGCTAGCAAGTTGACATGAGCACTTATTTCGAATAAGCACAAATTACAACCTGTAAAATATTGAGTTAGCATTGGTATATATTTGGTATTTATATTTGGTTTCATGTACTGTATGTCTATCTATTTTAATTTTTTTTTATGGTTTCCTGTATTTTATAGGAAAGCAGTGATCATGCATTGAAGCGTGACAATCCTCATAAATATCTTCTATATCGTCCGACGTTTTATCAACTTTTCACGTTCATATCGACAGCTGTCAAGGTAGGTCAATTTAAGGCACACCGTGTATATTATTGGTAACCTCTCTCCGTTAGATGATAAGGGAATATTATCCCTTGCTCGTTCTTGCCTCTCCATGCACCTGCGCAGTCAGACACCACAACATCTGTATGACTGATTAGACTTCATCTTGAATTTAGTATTTTATTTTGGAAAGCCAATTTATTATCGAAACCCAGTTTATTATGCAAGGCTAATTTACAGCTGAAACCCAACTGCAGTTCATTATTTTTTACTACTAAGATAACCGGAGCTTATTGCTGCATAGTCAGTGTGAGAAGCCTAAACTAACTTCTAACTAACTGCATCTCTGTTTTTCGGGAAGCACAAAAAATCTTTTTTGACTAATAAAAATGTATCTACAACTTGCATTTCAACCAGCACTGCAATACTTGCATATTAATCTAAATCTTCTTGCAAAGGAACTTCCTCCAGGACAAGCTCTTCTGCTCTATCTCTCAGCCCACGGATCAAAACCAAATAAATCTCAAGAACCTGGTAAGCATCCTATCTTCCTTAATTGATTTCACTTGGAATATTATATTTTATTTCATATCTAGGTGGTTATGAGAGTGGCGGTGTCGTCACGAACGAACGAAAAGATGAAACTAAAACAGTGTCAAGGAAGCAAACTCCAGTCAAAAATATGCATTGGTAAAAAATAAATATATACTTTGCTAGCATATATCAGAAGAAGCGACCCAGCGTGAAAGCATTTCCCATTGAAAATCCCTCCAAGCCTTCAATGGAATTCGTGCTACAGTATAATGACAAACGGCTAAGGGTATTCCCGAAGCGCACGGGGCTCCGGGGCATTTTTTTTAAGGAAATAATGCCACCATTAACTGAGTTA
>QXVX01003456.1:5494-23105 GCA_013436065.1 Halocynthia aurantium
AACAAGAGCCAAAAATGAGAAAATATATTACTTTGCCATTGCATAGCGATCAAAGCAACTGTTTTGACATACAGATGCACATGGGTTGTACGAGCTATGCTTATCACATTTCATGGGTGCATAACCAGCCTTTTTCTTCCAGTCGCAAAGATCAATGTTTTGTCCCCTGCAGTCTTGAGCGTACTGCTCAAGAATCTTAAAAAGCATTCAGAACAGTGTTAGTGAAAAATGAAATAAAAAGCATCGCAGAGCCATATCTTCAAATTCTATTAAGGCTGTTGCAAAGGTGGTCCTCTTTGTCCCATAAACCCTATGAAGTAGTCAATATAATGTCACTTCAGAAAATCGCATTTCAATTTAGTGTTAATTACGCTACTAATTCAAAAAATTATTGCAATTTTACAACAATTTTAGGCAGATGACAGACACTTTTAATGTTCATGATAAGTTTCAAATTAAAACCCTTTTTTACTCATATCACGTGATTAGAATACCGCACTTTGATCGGAGTTTTGAGAAACGATTCACATCAATAGGATTGGCCTGTTGCAGTTGATCACACAGGAAAAACAATAAAATTTAAAGGCTGAATTTAAATGCAAACCTGAAGAAGTGTGTCTTGATCCCCGTCTGTTGCACAAAGATCGGACTTACACGATTCGAAGTATCCCGTACCGTCGACTTTTGATATGCAGTCTCCAAAAAATCCATTAACATCGATGAGAGATCCACAATATTTCTTGGATGCCCTGTAAGGATAAATCGGATCATATTATATGATCAAAAAGGCTATCGGTTATAACTATTGTGAATAATAATGTATTTACCATTTAGCTGTCATTTTTGGGCCACAGTGAACAGGTGGAGGTAGGGGTTCGTCACAAACATCTACTTGGTTGCTTAATGCAAAGGAATCAAAATTGTCTGCCAGTGCACCGCCCTGCATCGTCAAATCATCACTGGAATCTCCATTATAGTTTCCGCAAATTCCACACACCTATATATCACATTATTCATCACCATATTTTTCAACTACTAAAAGGACAAACCATATCTTGTGACAGAACATGTCATCAGAGGTTTTCAAACAATAGAAAGTGGTTAGATTGGAAAAAGGTTTGGTACATTGCTCACAACAGATTTTGTTGCAATAGACAATTATTGAAACCTTTTACCTAATCCATTTACAATCGTCAGCACCTATCAGAATTTAATTTGCAACTAGTTCATAAAAGGACAGTACTGGTGGGTAAAAGTGGACATCTTGTAATGGAAAGCATTAGGAAAATGTGTACTGCCTGCGGGTCATTACAGAATGGAAAAAAAACTCGCTAAATTATAATGTTTGGGGCTGAGGTTGTATGACTCACAGATAATACAACTCATCTCTGAAAGTATCCGAGTTTAAAAGATAATGCTACGACTGAATAAAAAAGAATACTTGGGAGCATTACAGATAATGTGTGAACATGGGTGACACAGGTGTTACAAAGAAGAGGGCACAGTGGTTTTGCATGCACTTGTACTTATATTATAATTATATTATATATATACTTATATGAATTTTCCCGGTAAAGTGCTAGCAGGTTGGCACTTTGCACTCTGTGGACAAGTTATTCAAAATTACAGCATATATCGATTTGTCAAAGGCCAACCCAGCAAGACTGTTTATACTGTTATTCACTAATGTATTTATCATTTCTAAATATTGTATCGTTTATTTAATGTAGTAACATACATCACTCATGTAGGTGCTTGGCAATTTGATAGACATTCCGTTTCCATTGAATCGAACAAAAAGTCCATATTTGGTGATGACACGGGAAATTCTTCCGCGACGTGTAATAGAATACAAGTCCGTTTTGACTTGACCCACATTATTTCCGTTCAACTTAAACAAGAATTTTACGAGTTAGTATTGCAATAACAACAATAATTTAAATTTAATAAAATGAACTCTAGTAAAACATTCCTCACTTTTATCACTCCTCCTTTCATGAGGACAATATCAACTCTCCCGTTCATGAGTAGGACACGAACGCTGTTCAAGGATGAGACACTCTTAAATTTCATTTTTTTCTGATTCTTTGCATGCACATTAAACCAGCGTGGGTTGTCCGCAGACATGCTGCATGTCTCGGCCATCCTGTAGCTGCACATTCCCATGAAGGTATTAGTGTCACTCCCATCGAAGGCCTTGTAATGAAGGTTACCATATGCTCGGCAAACGGCAAAACCTAGAGACGGTTACGAATTGAAGTATTGTAACGGATTCGAATATAATATTTCATGGATTTATTGAGGGAAATGCATACTTGCAGCGACGCATTGACTCTGTCCACGTTTGTTCTTGCCGCATCTCTCTCTAGGTCCGCATTTGTTGGTCGAGCAGGTCATTTTTTGTCCTTTGCAATTGCATTCACTGGAGCAATCGCTACTGACGAAGTTCTCACCGTCGATGTAATATCTTCCCCGATACTTGCAGCCACATCTTTGCTTCCTCACGCATCTCTTTCCAGACCACATATAGTTTGGTCTACATTGACAACCTGAAAACCAAAACCATGTCATTAACACCGATGTAACAATCTCATACATATTTACAATACCCTAATGGTCATCCTGAAATTTAAAAGTAATTCTTTATTCAGCAATGCATACATACAGTTTAGAAGTAAAGTAAGATTTAATTTTTAAAATTTATTAGACAAAAATGACTTTTAGAATTAATTGCTTTGGTTATAATAACTTTTTGTTACGAACAATTATTAATTACCTTCTACACAGCCATCAGCACATGTTGGGGTTGGATCAGAGCAGGATGCTTGACACAAACTTGTACAGGTAGAATAGTAAGAAAATCGTGGACACCTCATTCCTGTACGTATAAGAAAAAATGTTCAGAGTAAATAATTTTACCCTAGAAACAACCGTGAATATTTTTATGCAGCTTTCGAACACATACTTCTATTGGTGATTTTGCGCCAGTTGCCTACACGTATGCCTTTCGTTTGACAAGCATCTGCATAAGCAATTGCGATGCCCTCTATCATGGCACTATAACCTTCGTAAGCGCAAATATCGAATGAACAGTCCTGAAATAAAAAGAGTTTCGACTTGCTTTACCAGCTCGCTTTACTAGTTAAGATTTTACTAGTTTACGGATAAAATGAAGCACTTAATTACAGTGAAAAATCCAGATGGATCGACGATAGAATGGCAGCTTGCAAATGCCCCTTTGGGGTCTTTGATAAATTCGCAAAGAGACTGATACTTGGCCTGTTCTTCTGGTTTGTCACAGTTGTTGTCTTTCAAGTCTTCTGCTCCACACCTGCATGAAATAAATTGTATTTGGGTCTGTCAGTAAAGTAATCATCAATTTCGTGGAGATAGTCTTTTGCTTCTGAGTTCTTCGGATTCCAGATAAAGCTGTAACCTATCTTTTACCAAATTCAATAAGTCCATGATAATTACATTACCATATACAAATATGATTAGAAAATATTGTTTCTGCAATTTTGGTGTTTTACCCATTAAGTAGATAAAGAGAATAATAATTGTCAGAACAACTTATTTGCCTAATTTTGAATAACAAAAACCAACATACGTTTTAGTGTCTGTTTTATATCTTTGCGCATGCATGTTCGCGTTAGATGTGCCTCCAACAAGCAAATCGTTTTCCTTGTTTCCATCGAAGCTACTACACAGACCTTGAATTAAAAATTTAACTTTGGTAAACTTGATATAGGATATGAAAATTGCAAACATAAAATTCTGCTAAAAATATAATCGGATTATATTTTCAGTTATTATTCGAACCTGGCACCATTCCCAATATCACAACATTTCCATGTTTCACGAACCAGAGGTGTGCCAGAAATAATCCGATGTGGTTTTATATTTATTCAGTTAGTTGGTCATACTCATAGACTGTTTATTTCTGTTCTCAGGACTTAGATTTTGACAAATCAGTTTACACTTTACACAATATAAAGCGTTTGTCTCGTTTTGAATCCACGTCACACGGCGTAAACATTGATGCAATGCCATAATTACTAGTTCTGGTTGATTTAAATGAGCTTAGTTCTCTGTAGCGTCAATATGTTTACTAACCACTAATGGGCATTTTCCGAAATCACTTCAAAATACCATAGCACAGCCTTACACTGATCTTCTATTATAAATCTCTTCATATAATTCGCCATGTTTGAGGTGATCTTAGTAATATACAATGCTATTTTCGGCCGAATTATTCAATGTGTTAGCCAGACATGATGACATTTAAATGAATCATAAATCCCACATATTCACTCTCCAGGATCCAAATTTTGTATGATACAATAATCATCTGGATGACATACTAAAACTAGTTATAGAGAAGGCCATTCATGTCGTAAAACAGTCACGGAAAAAAATTTACTAGCGGGTGTGATGAGGCATTCGATAGCGAATTCAAAACACCTTAAAGATGAACAGGGACAAGAAGTGAATTTGCACTTTTTGACTACTGCAACTATTTAACACTGTTTGTTCCCTTGGAGCAATAGAAAATACAACCTATCCTTCATCACGAACACTAAAACGTTAGTTCACATCGATGGGCTAGTTTTATGTGATAATGCAAATACATTTCACTCACCTTCAACATTGTTTTTGTACTTTTGTGGTACACCAACCGATATATAATATAATCCATCGTATTTGACCTTCAATCCGAAGGACGTTTCTAATACGACAAAACGTCCGCTCCTTTTCAAGCTCAGACCGTTGTCCGTGTAAGGAAGATTTACATATTCACCATCAACCTATATCGATAAAAAGATAAATAATATCAAAACTTAATGGACATTAAGATAAAATCGAATTGCATATCATTGTAGTGAATGAAAAGCAACATGAATTCAACATTCTTTGAACAATTCAACAAGTTTTTTTCCCTTTTTGACGCCTCGTTTTTCTCTCAGTCTCTCGCATTTCGGGGCGAGCTTGTAATCAGCCAATCAGCAGCGAGGAATCGTAAAAGTCATTTGCTCTTCCCTTAGGGTAAAGACTTTCTTATCAGGAGACTAAACTGCTTACTTAAGATGAACAGATCAAGATCATTTACACCTTTACCGTCAATGCCTCCATATATGGTATTGAGACCGTTGAACGTGACTAAACGCCGGTAATACTTGTTGAATAAGGAGATTTGCGCAACAACAAATTCGTTTGCTATTATGAAGATTGCACGTATCATCCGATCGAGGTAATCTCTGTAATCCCAATAATCCGCTTAGTAAATTACGACTATTCAATGTTACGAGTGTCATCGGAGCGCACTCGTATTCACAGTGGTAATTATTATTCAAGTCTTTGTACTTCTGAATTCGAAACATCATATTCGTATACACTTGCTGAACATTCGTGTAAATAAATTCAAATTTTGGAATTGTCTGCGACTACTGTAGCTGTCAGCTGGCATAAAGCAACGCAGAAGAATAAACAATAGAATATGTAGTACATTGTACATGTATGAAAATATTAAGCTGGATTATTGTTATACTAGTTTCATTTATTATTAGGAGAAACTTAAATATTGCCGAATAACATTACTGACATTACTGCTTACATTACTACTACCAGAATTACCAGAATTTATCACAAAGAACCACAGACAACGTGTTACACAACGTACGTGTAGTGAGCTGAGCTATAAATTTGCAATTTTGCATGTTACTTATCCGCCGTGTCATAAACACGCCTATTGATTAAAATCAGCATATCAAACTAACCAGTCTAGCCTCAGGCCCAGTCTACACATGACAGAATTTGCGGATTATCTTTCAAAGGTTAGTCGCCTAAATGTCAGTTACGAGTGTTTTCTGTACACAGCTGCTCAACTGAAACTGTCACGTTAGAGACATGTTTCAGCCATCAGACACGCCCTGATCTTGCACACTACTACGGTATAAAATTAAAGTCCCTGTCTATGAGCAGAGTAATTAAATACACTCACGAATATATTTCTTCCCGGGTTCATCTTAATTTCCTTGCCTTCCACTCGTACTAGGGCTCTGTCCAACCAGGAAACAGTTTTTTTCTTGCCGCGATGTTGGTTGATCACCTGGCAATTAGGCAAATTTAAATGATAGCATTGCTAAATTCTTTATGCAGCTAGCTGCAGCACATGCCCAAATGTCAAGAACATAGTTTAACTCGACAATCACAAACCAGAAAAGGCAGTCATGAAGAATATATAGCACATTGTCCGCCGTATTCTCAAATCTGAACGTCTTTCAAAAACAACCACATACCTCCACTTCGAATGGATCCATGGCAGATGCAGATATAGTTTTCGCAAGCATGTATGAACAACCTCCCATGAAGTCGAAACGTGTTCCATCGAATGTATCGTAATGAGGGTCGCCGAGGCCACGACAGTACTGAAGACCCTGCGGTTTGGTGGGAGCTAGAAGGGAAATTCAACACATGAATTATATAATTCAAGATAGCCATAGACGGTTCTCCCAATAGGCCAATCAGGGAGTCGCTCAAGGCACGGTTCTCGAAGGTGCGAAATACTAGTACCAGAGGATCACAGTTTAATAAAAATTAGTTGTTTAGGGGAAATAATGAAGTGGAAACCTAGTAAACCTGGAACTACTTGGCACTGAAAAAGGCTTATATTATTTAACCAATCTACAGTAACTTGTTAACTAACACTACTCTGTAGAACACTTACCTATTGCTTTATTACAAACTGGTATATCATGATTCCACGATCCGCCGATGCAAGTGGCAATCTTCTCTCCGACCATATAGTAACCTTTGTTGCACGAAAACTTGACTGTGTTACCCTCTCTGAAAGTTTTTCTGTACCTCGGAATTCGGATGCCGTGAGCCGGATGATCGAGAGTGGTCATGTGACAAGATTTAGATTCCGCGGCTAAAATAATTTGCATTATTTGAGCTTAGCAATTTGGAAATCTCACAAATGTAGTGCAATAATGACAAGCTAGTTTTTTTACTCGTTCCTTATTTTACTCATTTCAATATAACAAATTCATGGCCTAGGCTACCAATTCATATTTCTAATGTAGCTTCACAATTTGGGAGCCCGCGTTCATGTTGAAAATCAATTGCATCACTTAAATTGGGTGTAGTGGAATCTAATATTAAACTTAAATGTTGCCATTCCTATTTCCACTTCAATTTAGCTACTGTCAATTAAGTAATAAATATTGTATTGCATGAGAAATTTGCTTCAAGGTTCGCAATTACAGTTGGTATTACCTCCATGTTACTTTACCACTTGGTGTCGGCTAATTACATTATTAATATAAACAAAATGAGCTCGACCTCGAATGACATTTAAAAAGTTTACGTACGTTTCGGAGATGCACAAATCGGCGTAGCCATCGACCACATTCCACTAGGCAGACAAGTAGTGATGCTTGCGCCCTCAAGTTCAAACCCTTTCAAGCAGTGATATCGAATGCGTCCTCCGAGTCCGAAAATTTTTCGTGAAGCTGATGATCTTCTGCCATTAGATGGCGTTGCTGGGGCCGGACAATTGGTAGGCTTACGCGCTGAAGGAGATAAAACGATAGAATTATTTCTGGAAATAATGACGTCGAAGAAAAAGACTATAAAAACCAATACCTCCCGGACAACAGTATCTGATCTTGAAATCGGGACATTTTCTGTCTGATTGCTGAGATTTCAAGCACGAAACACCGTATTTTATTCCCACAGTCAACGCTTTTCCGGCAGCTGCATATTCTTTGTTGGTGCTAGCAACACGCAACTGAAGATACACAAAAAGGTATACTTTAGATTTCAAAGGAATGCACGCATGATAACGTATGGGCAATTGGAGAAGCTCTTTTAAATTTAAATTGGTGCACAGGGAGAGACTAAGTGGTATATGACTTGTTGTCTTAAAAATGGATCACTTTTATCCCATGACGTTACATGTACGATGAAATTAACGAAAACTGATTAAATGGTAGCTACCACGTTCAATATCATAGCTCAATATCGTCTCCTGGCATACGTCACATGCTTAACTATTCTATAGAACCGTCAGAAATGGTCATCATTTTTAACCTTGTAAGCATACCAGTCTGCCATAAATTTAAAAATAGAAATACAGTAGCACAGTAGCATAGTACAGTGATTTAATTTTATGAGTGAACTAGAACTGCCACAAAACGTAAAATTTATTGTGAAGGAAGCATTTGCTAGTTCATTAGATACCACCATGGTTCATTCTACCAATAATCTTTTTTTACTTTATGGCACAACCGAGGATTATTAAAACAATAAAAATTATTATTGTACGATTCGCTGTACGTCTTGTATACTCACATCCATTCCCATAGGATTCGAGCAACCTTTCTTTCTCTTCAAATGTCTTTCGATAGTTTCGCTATCGCCCGAGCCAGAAGGTTTATCCATGTTGATCCAATCGCCCCACTCGTCTTCAGGACACCAACCAATGAAGCTTTGGCCTGAAAAAACAAACAGCAAATATAAATCTTTTAACTAACACCTCTACCGCACTGGTAACGTGGCATAAAGTTACGAAAATTACCTGGAGGTGCGCATCTGTATCTCAAGAACGAGTAAATACTGGATGATTTGAGGCAACCAGATCGACCCATCTCTTTCGGGTCCGCGGACAGGGAACATTTGTTTTTTCCCTGACAAGCGTCCCATATCTTGTAGACAGACGAATCTGACACACAGCTATCTAGCGTTTCGGCTGATTCGGTGCAACTGTAGTGAGGAACGTGATTGGCGTGATTAACGGGTAATGTATTTAGTACTTTTAACACACGTATTATATGCTATTTTTCATTCAGGTTATATTTGATTAAACTCCAGTATAGTCGTTGCTGACGTCATTTTACTTTAATTTAACCCTTACCAAAGACGGCTGCACACAGTTGGTGCACAAGAAACGAAGACAGGGTAAATTAAGCATTGTAAAATTCAGTTTTCAATTGCAATGAAATCTTTAATCAACTACACGCAGGGTTAAGTGGATGATTCATGGTTTTTACTTACAATCCTTCATCTTTATTGTCATCTCTTCCATAAAAGCCGTTTTCTACATATATAACATCTGTCGGTTTTTCGCAAGAAACCTCGGTTGCCCCACCTTTGCAGACAACCTTGTAGAGTGTGAAGACTGCAAAAAGCAAAACACAAATGTAACGTCGATATCAATGGAACACAGTACTTGCTGGGTGGGTCTACGCAGCACGAAAAAATCTTCAAAGAATAAACAGCGCTTTGTTCCCTCCCATCCGGATGTATGACATTATATTGCCGAGAATCGGCCCCATAAGATAATCTTAAGTCTTAGCTATTACGATATTAATAACACAAGTAGTAGTATTGTACACTTACAGCCGTCTTTCTGCGCAAAAGATAACGATACCATATACGCCAGAAATGACAAAGAGGCGACGCACACTGTGGCGAACCTCATCTTTCAACTGCTTTGACAGTCTTGTTTACAACGCTTTTCGAACAGTTCGCGCTTGTCTTCTAGCCAGTAGAAGTAAGCTGAGGAAATGCTAGCGAGGTGTGCTTATATACCGGCGACTCGATGCGCAATTGGACGACGTGGGTCTCATTAAATTTTATTATATTTTTTTTTGCCTGCGCCGGTTTTTGGTTTTTTTAAAAGGCATCGTTCTTCCCTTTCTCTTTTTAGCCGGCATCATGCGGTCAATGGTGCGATCTTAAGTCGCGGAACGTTACGAGGCGAGTTATGATATTATGCACCATAAATCAGTAGCAAACAGGAGTAAAAAGAGCACACTCGAACGAGTCAAAACTCAAATCACCTCAATTGGAAAGACAGGTTAAATACCTGGCAATAGCTTGAATAAAATCGACAAAAGATTAATGATAATGATCAATAATTGTGTGTTGCCTGCAGGCTGACTTCGTACATAACACATATCTTTTTAGATCGTCTCGTCTAAACCACCATGAGCAAATTACTCTAATAATACCAAGCACTGTTCTTATACTGTTTTCTTCCCAGACTCTTGCTGAATATATATTCTCCAGCCAATAGCAAGCAGTGGAAATGCAGTACCTATTTTCCACGCCCAATGTTTAATACGGAGATATAATAGCTTTGATCCGAGCGTATGTAAACCAATACATGAACTGATGCTCGGTGCTTTGGTTACAGCGTCGTCGAAAAAATGAGGAAAATATACAAATGCTATACAGACGCGCAACATATATGATTTATTGTTATCGTGTTAACATAACAGAAAAGACTGTTTCCACATTATGGTAAATAAATTTATGTTAACATCTTCAGCATTTTATGTAAATTGCCTCAATTTATTTACCAATATTTCAGCATAGAACTGCATTGCTTTACACCGTGCTGTTTGATCGGACATATACTTCATCGTAGGTTATCAACGCTTGAAAAAATACAGTTTTCTGTTTACTGTCTAAATTAAATCGATCGTGTTGAAGAATTGTGCTGTGTGCCATTGATGTCGTTATAATCAAGAATAACTACTTTTCAAATACGTTGCTGCAAGTTCGTTTGTTGGCGTTTGTTGTTTGTTAAAATTGGCACAGAGATTCAGATGCATCCCATATTAATGCAAGAACAAAGAAAAGCCGAGTGCTTGTTCCCTACTAGTCCAGCGATCATGAATTCCTAATTGTGAACGCCCCTAGCGGCCAAACGCCCCCTGGTGACCAAGTAAAGAATCCAGATACACCTCGTGGACGCTGCTGATTAGAAGACGCAGATAAAAGGGTTACCAAAGTATTACAAGACACCCTAGAAAATAGGACGCAACAAATTCTTTCTGGAATCAGGAATCGACAAAAAAATTCTTCAACACTATATACGTGCAATATGGTAGGTTCGCTTAATCACTGCTACCGAGTCTCGCTGAAATAACGACACCTCACCTAGTCAGTAAAACAACACAAGCGTCACAAGGGATTTGTGCTTAAATGTACTGCAGCATCCGGTCAAATAATTATAAGACGTCATTGATCATGAGATGCAGAAAAGCTGCTGAAAGCTAAATATAAGATGCGTCTTCTATTCGAAAAAACAGTGAGAGTTTTGCTCGCTGCAAGGTCGGTTCGCTTTGTCAGTCCGTAATAAGCAGTTTGAACGAGTGGAACAAAGAGGAATTGTTGCTAAAAGTACTCTAAAAATTGTTATTAATAAACGTGTCAACTCGTGCCACGTAGAACAACGATTCATCAAATCAGCAAATTTCAAATATGCATTATCTCCGAGCGCATCAGTATAAATATTAGTAGCATAAATCCCTGTTACATTATTAGACTTTCTCGGCTATTGTCAATCAAATAAATGAGATAAAATGGGAAAAAATGTGAATTGCCACAAATTCTTCTAGGCTTAAGATAAAAGTGTATTTACAATCACATCGATATTTCAAATATTTTTTTCTATCTGGCAACCTCAAATATCGACTTACTGTCTGACCGGAGACTAAACAAAATGGCTGACAAAAGATAGCTATTAATAAGATAATGACGCCTGCGAATACAATGCTATGCGTCAAAAGATTCTAGGGCATGATATTTTAAAAGATACGATGGGAAAATGTATATTACATTTGAAGTACTATATGAGTGTGTATATATAATTGTTTTGATCGCAGAACTGCTTTTCGTGATGTGGAATTTCTCGCCGGCGAAATGACAGACTAAGAATTGACTCCCGTAATTCAAGATGGAAATAAAAGGATTTAAACGTTTTGAATTTGCAATTATGTTTCGGCAGATAAAAAAAATTTAAATTTAAAAACTTTAAAATCGCAGCTGTGTTTAAAACGAATTTTTTAATTAGATGTTATTCAGTCGCCCGCAATCGCAATCTGAATTCCATCGTGATTAGTCAGTCAGTCTAAAATCCCTCCAAACGCAGCCGGGGATATGTATATACATGTATAATACTGCTGCTGTGCAGAATCGGGTATGAACACAAATTTATGAACAATTTGCTGGACGACCCAACACTGTATATAAGCAGGGGTTCGTAGAGTACCAGTTCAGAAAATAATTTCGCAGTTGCAACTATTGAAACTAAAGTCTAGCTTCACGGCTATGGGCTGATCAAATGTACAGTAAGGATATTTACGAAAATTTTATATAAAAAGCGTCTCAAAAGTTACTACGCAGTGTTGTCTAATTTGCAGCCTGGTAGGAGGTTCATCGAATTCTACGATAACCATTCTAAGTTTATGGAGACTGACTCAGTACTTGATAGACAAGGATCAAACTCTCTTGAAACTGTGCAATAATTGGAAGAGAATTTGAATGCACTTAAGATGCAATTACCTGAGCCAAAAAATTCTATTCGACGGGAATCTAATTCAAAGAAAGGTGAGGAAGTATTAAGGAAGAAAAGACTCAAGCTCCACTGATGTTCTAGTTGTAAATATGCTCTTTAAATATATTATTTATCAGATTATAATCTTGAAGTGCATTTAAATTCTCTTCAAACTACGCAGTTTTAGGTAGGCCTGGTCTTTGTCTTACAACTACTGAGGCAGTCCCCATAAATTTAGCGTGAATATCATAGATTTCTTTTTAGTGGCAACATAAATGAGTTCTATACGTGGTTCCACCGCACAGTTGGTGATCACGGATCTGTTGCCAGGCTGCGACTTCACAACTCTATTCAAACGATCCATAAAAAAGCTTCTATATCGAAAGAATTCTCCAAAACTCCTTTCAATTTATGTCAAAATTTGTTAAGAATTGGACTGAAATCGAAAAAATGGGCATAAATGTGTATAACTACTTTTGAGATACCCTGTTTACAGTAAGTTCCTTCCCTGACTCAATTCTTTCCCTTAGATTTGAAATTTCGCCACTGAGCCCCCGACACGATAACCACGGGTGCGTGAAGGAATATGATGAGGAAGCAAATTTACAGTTAGATAAAATAACACAATTCCGATTTACCATTTGACATTTCATAACTGCGCCGCTCTGATTTACCTAAAGATAAATTATAGGTCACGTTGTTTCTTGGATGGGCGAATAACACAAACTACGCGTTTACCTATGTTTGGTTGAAAAATAATTGGAAAGTGAGTCATTACTAATCTCATGTTTATAGCACTGACGTGTGTCGTTACTAATAACACTAATATTTTCCAACCGATAACTAAATTCTAGAAAATCGTTCTTGAGTAAACCTAGAAACGGAAAATGCCACACTAATTACATGCTAAATTTTGCTAAAGTTTTGCAGCGATCGGTCAAGCTGGTGGACGTGAGCTGCATTCACTTGCACTTATAGCGAGGCCTTTAATTACTGTGGCGTAATGATAGACTGCCAAGCAACTAACAAACTAACTTACTAAGTAGTACTTTCAGTTAATGTGAACAACTATTAGGAAAACTTGTGTTTTTCTCATTTAAAATTCACCACCGTAAATCGAGTACAAGCCGCCTTCGCCGGGGTTGCGTTCCTACAGCGGCGTCGTAACCGAATAGACGTAAAACGAACACAATATATAATCCGAACAGGGGGAATATGCTCCACACGTCCAAAATTATACTGTCTGTTTCTTTTTAATTAAACCATGCAAATAGATTTAGTGTTTTTAAAGTTATTTAAAGAGCCATAAAACATCGGCTGCTGTTTATGTAACTGTCGAATAAATTCGGATTGGCAACGGGAGAAACTTCTAATTTGAAATATGAATTTTGCTCTTTACAATAATGAGAGTAATATCCTTGTATTAGTGACAACTTTAACTACACTGCCAGTTTAACTGTGGTTTACCGGCCGTATCTGGCGATAGAAATCTCGCAAAACATTTTTAAAGAATGTTTAATACGCTTCTTGGAAGTATCTGTATAAATTCCATCGCCATTGGATGAGTAGAAATAATTTTATATACAATAGAAATCAATGTATAGTCATACCTTCCCCCGGGAAGATCCTGTTATATGCCTGGTCAAAACAAGGGGGATGCTATTTAGATCGAATGGGCGGAGCTTAGGTGTTTGCTTGTGTTTTCGCTCGAGATATTTCCTTTATATTTTTCTTACTTTCAATTTTTGTAATTTATTCGCCCTGATTTATATTCCGGCGTAAGTCATAATCGTCGTAAAACGAGGACTGTATGTACTTGTGAGTGATGCTTCCCATAATTTCATTTTTACGAGCATTAGCATACTTCTTCAGCCTACAAAATTGGCGAATGGGTGTACCTGGTTAAACTTGATGATTCAAAAAACAGTGCTATTACATTACTCTTTATAAATAGAAATTTCTTCGTCGTATTATGTATTCTGACTTAAGGAACAGTGTATCCTGCCTCGAGGCTACTGATGATTCAGTGTTTCTGTGAAGATAAACCCGATCACAGACAATGATACTGCTGGCTATCTATTTTATCATATTCGGATTCGACCTTGAACCAAGGTTAAACGACAACAAGCTTAATCTCGGCAATGGGAAACGAATGAAAACTGCTTTAATCTGCTTGAGATCTCGGGACGACATTAGTTAAGTGAAATTGAACGCACAAATAACCTGTTCTGCATGCAAATGCGATTTAAGTACAGCGTGAACCATAGTATAGCGTAACCTTCGACCTGTTTATTTTCAACAAGATAAGTCAGTTTCTTAGAAAATATTATTTTGCTTATTTTTGATTCGCATGCTTAGTTTGTCTTATTAGACGTAGAAAGTATCTACTCGCATATGTTGGGGACGGCTATCGGTATGCCCCTTCCCCTTTTCCCCGAATTCATGAGATGCACGAGCCGATTTCAAAGGGCAAAGAACTGCTGGAGCAGATCATTTCTTATCGAAAATATTAAAAAATATTTTTGTTTATTTTCTTGTAGTGAGATTTTTCTTCAGAACGTGCTTATTTTTTTAGTCCAGGCAGATGGTAGCCCCGGCCCGTAGTATTTACTACTATGCTAATACGACTATGGACAAAAGTCGACCTGGAGTTAGTACAGTAACTCCTCCAGTCAAACGTGAAGTTAATACAATAAGCCAGCAGTTGGTCAGTCAGCAAACGTGCAGTTTACTGAAAATTAAAAAGTCTGGCTGGCAATTCACCAAGACTTGAACGCTGTTTACACAGATATTCCAAACACTGAGATTTAAACCCAAAATCGAGTTAGCTATGACACGTATCAATGTTATTATTCAAAACACTGTTTTATTCTCATCTCTTTCGTTTAATTAACCTGTGCGCTAAGTTTTGTAAATTAATGAGAGACACGATGACTAACGCGATCGTCTGTGAGATTGCTGCGATAATCCCGAGGCAACGCAGCAGCTAAAAAAACTCGTTACCGACAAAAAAAGTAACAAAAAAAGAATAGCAAATTCGACGCAATGGCTCAAGTTACAGCAGTTAAGCTAGATTTGGACGATACGCTACACGAGATCAAGTTCGTTACTTGCTAATGCATATGTGATAAAGAACTTACCAGATCTTTTCAAGTATTTGTATTTCTTCTGTTATGAAAAGTTTTCAGTTTTTTCCTCTTGCAGTTCAGTTTCCGTCTTCGAAAGTATCCATGACAATCAACTGAAATAATTGAAAAATCTTTTAAAAACAATTCCTAATTCTTCCATTGCTTGAAATACAGTTTAAAACAATTAAAATAATAATGGCCTAATAAAAAAAATTCTAATCAACAATGCAACTCCGTATTGTAGTGTCGTTTTTCAACTACAGTATTGTATATTGGAAAAATAATACTGCGCAAAACTTCTACTTGTGAGATATCCATACGATAACTTGGCGTAAACATTCGTTACCACAATTTACAGGCAGTGGTGTAGTGCTCCAGGAGATACTTTCCATATAAATCCAAACATACAAATAAGTTCCCGTGAATTTTTTTAGTTTTGACTAAAAAAAAGTAATGCAAGAGGGGAATACCTTACTCAAATCTTGGTTTTATGAATATTGAAAAGCTATTTGAACAAATGACCGGCAAGGAACATGATCTATGCTTTCAACACTTAAATAAATTTCAAGAATTGCAAGATCAGGTAACACTACGCTTCTTCGAGTTTACTATCCCAAAACATTTGAATATCGAATGGACACTGCACGTTGAAGTATCTGCCTTACAAGAAGTCTTCTCTAGTTTTATTCTATATGTAACAAAGCGAAGCATATCATTATTTTACACATGAATACTGCAGTTCGCATTGACTAATCTAATGCTACCATTACCGTTTTTCACAGCTAACTAAAACTTATGCACAAACCACACGTCCCGCATATATATGGAACGGCTATATGGTAACATGATGCAATATTTCGCGAGTTTCACGCTCAAGCTATATTATTGTATTTTTTTAAAACAGGTTGACGTACGATGTTTTACCTCTGCGCAGGTCATTTTTATGAGAAACGGGACATTACTTTGGGCAATGCGGTGCACTTTCATCCCCTTGACAGTCTTCGATTCCAAAAGTTATCCACACCCGAAACGAATACCCCAACCCTCGTTGAAATCGTAACTAATGTGTTCAGGATGTCCCCAGATTGAAACTGCGAAAAACGCGCATAAGTGCAGTTGAAGCTCACATACGGGTTAATAACTTTGTGCCTTTGGCAATACAAAACAAGCAGTAGGATAACATCAACATCTGCGTTGAAGACTACGTAGTACACGTAGTTACGATTTTGTGCTAGGTAATGGTATTGGTCATGCTTTTCCAGTGGCCTTTTCCTAGCGACAAGACGAAGTTGACAAAAATTTTGTACCAATATCACACACTAGTTTACTCTACTGTAGTCTTACTGCACTTTGCATGTAACCTAACGCAATTCTTTTGTTCACTGATTCAGGCGCATACTTGGGTTTTGAGCAGGCAGTTTAAATATAAATTCGGCATCTTTCTTCTCTCGCACTCTTAACCGCGTTTTCCCTATTCAGCTTAAATATGATGGAGTTCTCAATCTTACTTTGGAATGTATGGTTCCTGTATAGCCCATCATCTACTAGTTTTCGAAAACGCATTTTAGAGTTCGATGCTTTTATTAAGAATACATCTTAAGACATTTTTTCACACTTCAACACAAGGGCGGGCACGAATGTTTGAAAGTGATGAAAAAAGGTACGGAAACTCTGCAGGTCGTCAGACAATGGATGGAAATTCAAGCCGAGTGTTGCTTCCTCGCATTTGCTCATGGTCAAGTCGAAACTGAACATAACTGTGGGGTTCGAATCGCTGCTGGAAGCAGAGCAAGAGCTGATATTTAAGCTGGAAGAATCTTGAGGGGCCTTTGCAGAGGTGAGTTCTGATACCAGAAGTTTGGAAACCTGCCGTTCGAGATCAATGACATCGTTCATTCTGGTCTGTACAAGTAGTCTCCTAGCTTTCCTTCGACCTTCCCACACTTGGTACATCACCTTACATGCAACATTGAAAGGGAAGGTAACCTGATACCGCAACTGTGATGTTTTTGACCTCTTCTTCAGATCGAGGACCTCTGGAGAGCTGAGAGCCAAGCGTGCTCTTTTGCAGTATGTGGGGCTGGAGGTGAACGACCTTTTTTTGGATGTTGAAGCCTTTTCCTCGATAGCATCCTCT
>QXVX01003458.1:0-48137 GCA_013436065.1 Halocynthia aurantium
CATTAGAAATTGATCCAACTGGATGATACTTTAAGTCCTGCCTAACCTAAACCTAATTAATGGGCAATTTATGAGCAGAATATATATATTAGTTGATATTTGTGGTATGCTCACTGTAACACACGCATGTACAAGCGTCTTACATTAATGGCAACGAATATTTCATCAGAGCACACCAAAAAACATTGAATATCTGAAATTCTATATAGGGGAGCTTATTTCGGCCAAAATTGGCAAAACAGGTGGAGTCAACATGAGAACATACATAAGAAACATATATTATTTACTAGAACACATAAATTGAGCCCACCAGTGCAATCTAACTCTATTCCCACCGCTTGCGGTATCAGCATATTGCAATTTGCCTAATGGTGCATCCATAGTCTGCACACCGGCATGCTCAGCGACTAGGCCAAATAAATCTACCAAATTATCTTATAAAAAATCAATTGTACCACGTTGTCGGATTGAATAAATTTTCAGAGATGTAGATGATCGTGAAGCCAAGAAAATCAATAAGATGTAAACAAAAAACAAATACATACTGACGCCCTTAGTCGCCCCAAGAGTGATGATTCAGCCAGTGTATATATTACAATATTAAAATCACCTCCTATGCAGCACCGCTGGGACTAGATGGTTGTTGGATAACTGAATATTCTGGAAATCTGATCATCACTCTTAAATTACCATATTACATTACAAAACTCAATAAAACGCTACATATGCATCGCTAATATCATTAGTATTTGAATATAGTAGGAATGAGAGAAATATGAAAAAATAAAAGTGTTTTAACATTATTGACAGTTACTGTATTTGCAGTGAGCAAGATTTACCTTTTCATCTGTGATGTAATGAACACTTATTTTGAGGAAACCCTCTTCGAAAGGTTCTGATTCTGTAGATTCATTCGACACGAATCGTTCTCTAACTGAAGAAAGGCCGCGATCACTATTTTTTTTTTCATTTTTAATTTGTTCTGAAAATGTAGAAAGATTGATGCAAGTAAATCAACAGGCTGGTTATATAATTTGATACTACGTGATCTGGAATGCTTAGAATTAAGACTGCATAGAAATAAAATGCATTTCTTTCCGATTCCTTTTACAGACAATAGAACCGGAAGCACGTCAGACCGAAATATGGCAGAGGAGAAACAAGACTACCGATAGGCGTTTTTGATTACACGTTTCCTCGAATGGTATGCTATTGGGAGTCTTGAAGAATATTTATATAAGGAGTATATTTTACTTTGAATAAGTACCGTCAATGGCGAAATCTCTTACCATCACTTTGCGATTCATTTCTTGATTTTCCATTATTTGTTTTGTTGTATATTGATTCATCAACCTGTAGATAAAGTTATATATCTAGATTAATTTGAAGTACAGAAACAAATCATGGTGTGTTTAGTGCATGTGCTCATTAGGTAACAAGCGCTATCAGAGTGAATAAGTCTACGAAAACACAAGGAAAAACACTGGAAAAACATAAGGTGCACTCAATGGAATTTTTCTTCATTGAAATTGCCTTGAAACTGGCACGATGGTATCAATCTCGCATTGAATCATTGGCTTGTTAGATGACTTGATTAGCAACCAATCAAGTTGATTCACAACACCATTTCCTTTATTAACGAGTGAGTTTCGTTCCTAGAACTCGGTCATGAATTGAAAATTCGAAAATCAATGCATATTGTCTGTCACTGGTTTACTAGAAGGTAGGTAATGAGTAAAATATTATTACGGGGTAGTTGGATTATAAATAAACAAATTATCCCTTTGCTGACCTTTGGTTATGGTATTGTTTAATATACAGATGATACGTGCCATTTCTGCAATTTTATTTTTAACCATTCATGCACAATATTATACAAAATAATTAATAATCGGTCGTATATAGTATTGGAACATTTAAGCTTCGGCTAAGGGTCCATGAGTTACAGTGTATGCATCATATAATGCTTGAGAACTTTATGAGATTAAGGAACAAAATACTCATAACTCCCAAACCTCATTAAGTGAAGTGATACCATATATTATTAGCCTCGTTTTATTTGATGGTATAAAAATGGTAAATGGAGGTAAAAAAATAAGAAGAATAAATAATACCTGACTTTTTTCAGATATTTCTGTGGGTTTTGGCATCACCATGACCAAGTCCTGGAACTGCAAGGAAATGCAAATACATTCAATTTCTGCATTAATTGTGATTTGAATTTAAATATTATTGGAGTACAGTATATCAAATTATAGATTATTTTGAACCAACACATAAGTCAAAACAGCTTCAAGTTATATAGTCAGCCATGACTAGAAGAACTATGATAATTTTTTTATTACCGCTATTGACTAAAAATGAAAGGAAGCATATTTACAGGTCTGAGCGTGCTTGTCGAAGGTGAAAGCGGTGCCAAGAATGAAAATTCGCCAGAAAAAGTCCTTTCAGATTTCGGTGATGTAGACTCGTCCGTATCATAATGCGGTGACTGAGCAGTTTCGCAGTTAGGAACATAGAGTTTCTGGTTTGATGAATAAAAAAATTAAACGAGACTCAAATGAGTGCATTTGAAAAAAATCTTAATACTTTTGTTATTTGATGCGTATGTTTATGAAAATTCAGCTTTTATTCATTGAGAAAATCTGAATATTGTTACTTAGCCTAATTGCTGCCAGGCCGTATCAGTATTTATATTATAACTCATATACATCAAGCACAAATATAAGACGTAAAAATAATAACTGTTGAAAATTACTGGCTCAACGCGAAACCAAAGCTCACGCAAGGTCCAGAGATTGGAAAACATGCTATTTAAATTTTTTGAAATGATATAACGATTTGTAACATATCACGGAATATCTGTGACTCAAGGATAAGCCTTCGTGATTACAAACTAGGTGACTCATAACATGGGATCAGTCGCCCATGAAAACAAGTTAGGATCCCATGCACGCCTCAACTTTTAAAGGTTTAAAAATCATTGAATTAAGTAAATGTGTGTACTTGTCCGGGGAATATCGTGGAGGACGTCATTCGATTCAATTTCATTAGCATGGAAGTTGTGGTGTCAAAAGCGACAGCTATGCTTTGAAGAGTGTCTCTCGCGGTTGCCTACACAGCAAAAAGGAGCATGGAAGTGAGTTTACGGAGGAAACAAAGTCGGACATTTGCTTAAAAACAACCCTACCGCATATTCCATCGTTGCAAAATGATGTGAAGCTTCTTTAAATTCTTGGCAATGATTTCTCAGCAGCGAACTTGACTGCTTCGATTCTGGTGCCAGCATGACTACAACGAATATCAAGTTTTGTGATCGTACAGTAAATGGTGTAAATGCTGGAAATAATAAACCAAAGTTTTAGCCTATCTCAAAGATATGATACTTCATAAATTTACATGGCATGTGAGTGATGAATATTCAACTATTCAAAACCACCACACAATGAGCTAGTCATAATAGCTTCTGTCAGTCATAATTGCTAAGTCAACACACTCAACAAGTTAAAATTCAACAATAACAAGGATTTGTATTCCGTATTGTTGATAAACCGAGCAGCAATTTATTATACAGGAAACAGCAACACAATGTGAAGCACTAAGCTCCTGGGCAATGGCCGCTAAGTGAACTATGGAGCTCTTTTATAATTCTTGACACGCGTTTCTTGATCCGCGTTTAACAAAAAAATGCAAGTATGGTTGATTTAGAATAATAGCAAAAGTAAATGAGTGTGATTATAAATCGTCAAAACTCTTGTATATTTTGTACACGACACACATACACGATGATACACCCACTGTTTTTAATTTGATTGATCAAGTAAAAGGTCATTCAAAGGTCACCACAGTTCACAGCATAATTTTACTAGGTTTTAAGCTGATGAATCTGATACATAACTTATATTATATCCTTAATTTCATGAAGTCAACCTTTACTTCTAACCTTAATATGTGGAACAAGAGTAAAATAGATCCAAGGTGAATTTACTTATCTAGATAGACAACAATGAAGTATAACTGATATTCCCAATTGGCCTGAAGGTTGGGTTCCTAATTCACATTACCAATAAGATTACCAATCAAGAATATTAAATAAATTGATCCAGTAATACCTGGGGGTACTCTACATTCATCAGATACCCTGTACTAAAAGCTCTTGAGCCTAATATAGGTATCACAGATTTTCCAGCAATGCACGTCTAATATGGTAACTAGTTTATTGGTGCGAACTCTCGAAAAACCCAGTTATGTTTGGTTAGCTCAGGGTGAGTGGTAGGATTATCGCTAGCTAAACCTACCCTTAACTTAGCTAACCTAACCTAACAAAACCTTGTTTTCAGAGGCAGCACACTACTAATTGAGTACTACCCTGGTGTGAACAACTTTTTGTCTGCACAAAATTATGAAAGCCCTTTTAAAAATTGTATGTATGCATGTTTTGCAATAAAACACTTCCCTTAAAAATCAGATACAAAAAATGATGCAACATCGAGACTCTGTTAAAGTTTAGCTTAATTGAGCTTCAAGCTTCAGGTTTTAATTCATCTTTTTTTCAAGTTTTAACAGAACTAGTGGTCAGACTTATATATCTTGACATTTGTCACACACTAACTATGTTGAAGACAAATAGCATAACTCAATAAACAATGTTTTTATATACCTAAGCACCGTAGAGAAAAACACCAGCATTGTCAATGCAATCAATAAATCTAACCATGAACATATTCACACACTCCTTAACCTTGTATTGAATTTTGCTAACTCCGCGTTTATCAACATCAACACTGCGCATTCAAATCCTATTAGTAGCAAACGACAAGCACAGTCATGATCGGAATATGACGTAGCGACGCCAAACAACTCGACGTAAGTTTTAATTCCCAGTCATATAAAAAAGGCCAGTAATCGACGTCAGAAGTCTACAATTATCCCATTTATATTTCCGTCCCAAGTTCATAGCGTATACTAATTTCGATGCGAGAAAATCACGAGATAAATGGTTCGCAATAAAATCCCTACTGCCGCAGTTTCAATTCCTTCACACATGACTGAGAAGAATACTTTTACTCTTAATTTTAGCTACCTAATGTAATAGCCAGACTTTTATATTTATATCATTTCAGTAATTATACCGTACTATTTAGTTGGCGGAAATACATCATTCGCACGTGAGCCTATTCATATTAATTTTCATTAATCATTTTGCAAAATGAATTCGAATTGCTGATGGGATCTTATCAGCCTTTTTAATCATCAAGCTGTAACATTGACGTATTGCATTATTTGGCCGCACGGCGTTCAAAATACACAATTTATTCTAAATACCACTAGAGAGTTTCGATGCAATGAAATCTGATTGCATGAGAATTTACACGGAGTAAAGTCTATCGCGCTATCGCTATTTCCACTCCTGAGGTAGAAATAAAAATCACACAAACAAATCTTGTTGGTACAAAAAAAATGTATGTAAATAACTGGAATTACTGGAAGCGTAAACGCCGAAGGTGATGCTTTAATGCCAAGATCCACGTTGAAAACGTTTTATTTTTTAAAAAAGGTACAAAACTATCCTAGTTTGCTGCAAGTTACAGTTACAGCATTATGTGTTATACAACCCGAGACACTTGTCTTATAAGTCAACGGAGCTGTAGTGGTCTGTGGCGTTACTGCAGCCTGCAGGGTCAGTTAAGGTCAGCTAATGCCACAAGGGAGAAGTGCATAATATGCTCTTCCCTTACTTTAATAACAACCTATGATGACTTTGTAGGTGAATAAATTAATTTGGAATTGGAATGAATTTGTTTGAAATCTTTTAGGAAAATGTTTTGCTCTGGTTCCTCCTTCACAATGTGAGCATGGCAGCGTTAGCAAAAGCTAGAATTCATCCTAAAATTACTGTGTTTAAATAAGGCAAAATTTTTAAATTACTTTTTGTAAAAATCAAGAAAAGCATATTGAAGTAACTCAGAATAAAAGTAAAGTGTCTTATTATCACGTCCCCGATTAAACGTATTTATCACCCATGGGTACTGGGGAGTATCCTCTCTTCTGCCACTTTCGAACGAACGTTTCGACGCCTTTAACTTCTCCGCCTTTGAAATATCGCAATAGATTATAACAGTAAACTGGCATCCTTGTACATAACATCATTAGGCCGAGACCGATCGAAAATATAAGCAAAACGGTGAAGAACGATACGTTATAAGTTGAGCTGTCAGTTTCGAGTTCAACGACTTCCACTTTTTCGTCCCCTCTTTCGTTGCTAGCGGTCAACATATCTAAATGAAAATAGAGAAAATGTTGTAATCATGACATTACTGAAAATAAAAAATCCGATGCAGAGTTACTTTACCTTCATCCTCATTATAAATGTCTTGCATTGCTTTCTCATATGAAGTGCTTTCGGTTGTTTCCTCGTCTACGATTTCTATTGAAAGTAATCCCAGGATTTACAATAATCTAACAACTACGGCTCAGCAATGTGATATGAAAAAATTTCAATAAAACCCACCTTCCTTCACAGTGGTTAAACTTTCCGTAGTTTCATCTTCGTCTTCTGTGGTATATACATCCTCCTCCGATTCATCTTCCTCCGAACCGTTAGTCGTAATTTCATTTTCTATCGTTGATTCATCGCTTTGAATCTTCGTGGTTTCGTTTTCTGTGAGAATCATTTTGATACTACAGTATACAGTTTGTTTTTTTAAAATCACAAAGAATTTTCCCTTTGCTAACCTGACAATACTTAACAGGTGCATTAAGTTGCTAGCAATTCTTTTGTAGGGGTTTAGATCAATTAATTAACATACCTTCGTTTGCTTCTGTTACTACTGGTTCATTAGCAATACTTTTTTCCGTGGTAACATCAGATATTGCAATGTCATCTTCTAAATCTACTACGTTTTCGCTCGCATATCCATTTCCTATAGGATGTAGATTTTCAGTGTCTTCATTCGGATCGACATCTTCCCCATTTTTAGTGTAAAAGAAGGTATTTTCTTGGGATTCTCCGATCTCAGGTGTCATTAACCGTTTTCCCTCAATTTCATCGTCATCCACACCGTCTTCCATCTCCAAGTGAGTTTCATTCCCATTGTCATAACTGTTTTCAACTTCCCCGCCATCAGCCTCGTCAATGGAAACGTTTAAAGACTTAGCGGAAAGTTCATCTTGGCTCTGAGAGGCTAGAAGATTTGGATAAACTTCCTGGAATACGTTTTCCTCCTCTAGAAATCTTTTCTCATCAAAAAAGATTTCATTCACTTTTTCTTCTTTTCCTGTCTTCAACAAAGTAGTAGAGTTTTCGTTAATAGCAATGGTAGCATTCATCGACAAGGAATTCTCCCCATTCATTTCATCCGTATCACCAGTATTATTAGTTTCAGGCAACGAAGTCGTATTTATACTGATCATATTGGCTGATGCTGGTGTTGCCTCTAAATGGCTGGTTGCTGTTTCATACTTTTCTTGCAATGGTTCTTGGGTAAATAACTGAAATATTTCTGATCTCTGCTCGCTATTGTTGCCTTCTGTCGGTTCTACTTGCTCTGATAAAACAATCGAATCATTTTGATTTATCGTGAAACTTTCCTCCTCTGGCGAATATCTGTTTTCTTCTTTGAAATACTCGGTAGTACTTCTTGTTATCTCAATGGCAACGTTACTCTTTGTGGAATTCAGGAGTTGATGAATTGACTCGTCGAAAACACTTTCCTCTGGCAGATCAGAAATCGATTTTAAATGACCTTCATTTTGGAGCAGTCGGCCGGCGTATGGAACACCGACAGGAGCTTGATCTTGATGTTGTAAGTTATCGTCAACTGCGAAAGAAGGGTAGCCATCTTTCGTCATGAAAAAGCCAGGAAACTTTTGTGGATCTTCCCTTTCATCTTCTGTGGGATACGAGTGACAAACACTAACTGACAAGGAGAGTAAGATCACTAGAGCCACTATCAATCTTCGTGATTCTTTCATACATTTTCCTTCCATTAGACTAGTTGTATCACTTGTATGTGGTGAATCTAATACGAGAATGAGAATTACCCTCAATATAAGCAAGATACAAAAAATATTGCACTGTTTCTTTTGCGCAGTCCAAACTAAACTCTTGGACACAATATACTTCCAAACGTTTTCGTTTTGTCACCTCTTCGAAAGTCATTCTCGTTTTACAACAACCTGTATTTTTAGTAGCCCGAGGCAATGTCTCCGGTTTCGCTGTCAACTCACGCGGCGCCATGACTGACGACAAAGCCACAACCGCCACTTTATGGAATGAATTTTCCCTGAGGCGTGGCCGTAATTGCTCTCGCGACTGATTGGGGAGGTTCTCTTTACACATCAAACTACATGTCTAAAAATGGAAAGATAGTTATTATAAATTTTCATGAGAACTCGACGTAATTAAATTCGAATATTGGGATGACGCGAATATATTTGAATAATTAGATAATAAACAAATAAATGGTTAATTCAACAAGGTGATGATATTGTTATATTCTGTTATGATTAAATAAATACGATATAGACAATTCAGAGGATTCAGAATATGATACACGAAAAGTCGGCTTTGATTGCTGTAGAGTCAAAATCAAAGACTTCCGCAAAGGGGCGCACCAGAGTGCGAGTACCCTAAATACCATAATCAATCTAAAAGTGTCTATGTTACATGCGATACAATGTCTCGAGTAATTTCTACTCGAGTATTCTCGATTAATTAAATTGACTTTTGAATAACGATCACTTGAAACAAAACCATCAAGGCGGGTCTACTACTTGTATAACACCGAGAGGTGATATACCGTGATAAAGCACAACCAAACAGCGCCGCATAAGCTAAACAATTGATTACAAGGATTTATCTTACTTTGGTCATCAACTGAACGGTTTACTGCACAAATCTAAAGAAATATTAACTGATCAAAAGGCAGTTTTATGTCACTTGGCATGTTATAAGCCTCGTAGACGCTGTAGTAGTCGAAGGTGCTAATATACAAAGCAAACAACGTGAAATAAGATTAAAATGAATTGAACAAATAACTAGATTTAATCCTCCAAGTCAAGCACATTACATACAAGCATCATTACATTTCGATGTGTTTTTCAATTCCACGCACTGTACTTGTATTCAAGATAATCCAGAAGAAAGGAGGAATATATATCATATTTGCCGTATCACACGTCCATCGATACTTTGGTGACATTTGCTGACAAGCATAAAGAAAATGACGTATAGTATAATGAAATGTTATTGACCACGTTTTACTCAGCGCCGGACAAAGTGCACAAAAGTTCTGCAAAAAGTGGGAGTCTCTCAGCAGAGCCATTTAGAGCTGCTAATCAATATTGGATGTCTGATTCATTTACTGGGGAAACTTAGTGCCAAGACACACATACTACGTAGGATGAGCACTGTAGTTAGCCTCGAAGCTGTCACAGAGGTACTTGCACGTTAACCAAGCACGAACTGCGTTCGCTTCAATCAGTCACAATCTTTTATATTTTATTGTATTTTTCATTAAAACAATTTGATATTCCATCTTCAGTTGTCGATGATCAATTGAACGAGAATCGGGCTAAAGAAATCAGGCCGCTCGAATTACTAATTGGCGAAATGATTTCTGGGAAATTCCGCGACAGAGGAGGAGATCATTTGAAAATATTTGCACCGTTCCGAGATAAAGTTTTGCAGAACTAGTGAAACTTGGCATGCCGTGTCAGCCATGTCGCTCTATTTTTTTTCCTTTTATGTTATCAAGCAGGCTTGCTGCGTTTGATATTAAGCAGGGTGACACGATGCTTAGCTGTGCTTTTTTCTCTACAGATTAAAAGTTCTTTTTGTTCTAATTATGTTCATTCGTTTGTTATTGAGTTGTCACTTTCTAAGCTTGCTTGTATTTAAATTCGTGTTGTGGTTGTTGACTGCAGAACGGAAAACAATCTGGGAGTCAGCAAATACATAGCATCAAAAGTACAGTGGAAGCGGTTTTTAATATAGTCACAGGACTGTGACTGTGTATCAGAAGTGCAATGGTGAAAAATAATGCAGAAATGCTGACATGTTTGCTGCAGCGAGTCCACTAAAGGTAGCAGCTAATGCCAGGCAGAACTAAGACGATAACGAGAGATACATGAGGAACCTTACGTACATTGCTTCTAGCAAAGAAGGTGTTCCTTCCCGGGATAACCGCAAATCAATTACGATTGATTCTCTTTGAACAATACTGTTTTGTGCGGTAAATAAAATAAATGAAAGGAAAATAGTCACTATAGAAAATAGTTTGTAGTAACAGAGAAACCAAAGATATCTTTGAAACGACTGAGGGTTTTCGATACGAAAAAATATGGATATTCAGCCATCAAAATTGTTTAGATGATGCTTCTCTACAGCATATACAGTATTGCGAATGAATCAGGCGGAGTAAAAATTATTCTATTTAAAGAACCCTAGGAAATGTGAATTTGTTGCGTGACATTCGCAATCGATCACATCAGGGAATTCAATGTCAATTTTATCGTATATTTTTGTTCGAAAACCGAAACCAGACTTATGGGGAGTAATAGTATGCAGCGTAACTTATCATCTACGACAGCTAGTAAACAGTTGCATTCCAAATAGCCCGCAGCGCTATCAATCATTTTAGATATCAGTTTTGTTAAGCGGTTGATGAAAAGCAAATTATATTTTAATGCTGTATTAAAAATTAATATTATTACTTTCTAATAGTTTAGACAGGATGAGATGAAGGTGTTTGAAATACTGGAGGAAAGGAGTAGCAAGCTCAGGGTGATACTGGTTTGTCAAATTGCTTCTTTCACCCAGTGTATTCTTCCGTACGCTTTTGATATATATGGAGACTGGAAACGTCCGGTTGAAGTTTTTCACAGCATAGTTCCTCCAGTACATTTTCAACGAGAGGTTTAGTTGTATCGATCGTTTTTAAGTGGTTGCTCGCGCTAGGTTGTAAATACTGTTGTAGCAAAATTATTAGCGGGTGTATTGCCAGTACTTGGCAACAAAATTCAATTACAAGAAATCGAAAGTAGTAGTAGTAGTAGTCAGGAAAATCAGCAGTTGTCCAAATGGTCATTAAACTATGGCAATTCTGTAGTACAGCATCGGCACTTTCTTACCGACAAATCCATAGCAAAAGAAACCGTACTGTACTATTTTTCAATTCAATCAATTATTTCAAAACTATCCTTACACCAATTTGCTCATAACACATGTACAAAGTACAATATAAAGAATTTGCATGGAACTCGGAAATTTTATTACAAGCTAGAAAGTTGAATTGACTTTTCCCTTCCTCAGCAATAAGAAAGACAACTAAAAATCCGCTAGGAATACATTATGGTGATTCATGCTTCCTATTACCAAAAGAAATAGAGATTATGTTGAGTATACCAAAAATGCACGATAGTTGGAGCACAAACATGTTTATAGGCTCTACCGAAGTAAGGTTAACTACCTGGCAAAGCCTCCCTTGTGTATTGGGATCAAACAGGAACATGATTTTGTACAATGGATTGCATGAATAATGTAGGAGCGTCTATATATGATTTAAGTTCATCCGCCAAACCTTAATGGGATTGACTATGTTATGAAGCTAAATACTGAATTCAATATACACTTTGTGAGAACAATGTATCAGTTTAATTCTTTTCATGTTTTGTACACAGAGACCATGTTGGTAAAATATTTTTTATTGGCCGTTGTGTCGCTCGTCGGTGCAGACGAGCCCGTCTACTCTGAATGTAGTGAGGCAGGCGTTACAATTACTTCCGCGATGGGCCATATAACGTCACCGAACTACCCAAAAAAGTATCCAGCATCTCAGGATTGTAAGTGGATATTAAAACCACCAACTGGAGTCGCACTGAGACTACGGGTGGATCATCTCAATAACAAAGAAGTATTTGACCAAGGAAGCAAGTGGTGAGTGTGATAGCAGGAAATACAGTATACACGACCATTGTAATCGAGTTGGTTTTTTCTCTGACTTGGTAGCAACGGCCAAGTAAAGGTTTACTCTTATATGTCGTTATTGCAAGGCCATTCTCTTGGGTGAGGGTGAGTTATACAAGAAAAAAGGGAATGTCAGAATTCACCCTGGCAATTATGCTTAACGCAGCGCAGATTTTGCAAAATTTGGCGCAGTAACAATAGCAACAATAGTGATAGCAGGAATAGGATTTTCCATAACGTGAGTGTAGAGATATATTTTTCTTCGTTAACTTAGTCAATATGGGGGAAATTCTTTTTTTCCAACAATCCTATTCACGTCAGTGTGAAAAATGTTGGAAAAAATTGCATGAGTGCACAATAGGTTGTGGGATCAGCATTTCCTGAACTCGTGCATTACCTCCTTTTTTAGTTACGACACTCTTAGAATTTCAACTGGAAGAGAGGACGAGCAGTTCACATATATAGACAAAGGAGGTTTGTGCGCAGTAACTTCGAGCGATCTGAGCAAAGATACTTTCGAAATCCCAAACTCTGGAAATAAGTCAACGCTTACAAAAATCGAATTTGTTTCTGATTATTCCGATCATCTTACGGGTTTTTCGATTTCATTTGAAGCACGTAAGTAAACTCTCAATATTAATAATAATAGCAAGGTATTAAGTGATATTATTCGAAATAGGAGTTTACTATTGTAATTGGTAGACACTGGATTTCAGTAATGACATTAGGTAGTTCAGCAAATGCAGCAGAAAAAGAAACTAGTGAAAATATTTGCTTCGGAACTGCGGTGCAATTCTATTTCCTCATTTACTCTCCGAGGCCACCTGGGACTATATTTCGCATGATCATTGAGCTGTCAATGTTATAAGCCTGTATTGTAAACCAGAGCGTGGTTGTGTCAAGTAATATTAATTTCATGTATGTAAATAAATTGTAGCCAGATTTGCACCAGTAAATTTGGTTCGGATGATGTCTAGAATCCGAGAGAGCACTAATGGATAATTTTGTATATTTTCTCGGGATATTTTATTCAAACTGTGACTAAAATAAGCTTCAAGGAGAGCATTGGCAGCTCACTTGAGCCTAAATATTCGTGCTGGCAAAATGTAAATTGAATTACGTAGCATGACATATCATCTCGGTATCAATCACGATTAACGCTGTGACTACTCGAGATTATGAAAATTTTATCGCATATTAATCTTTCGAATAGCATACAAGCTTGCCGTTGTCGTTATGGTATCGATGATAAATTGAATTGTAACCTCCCATGCGTTGCCGTCTGTGGTAGCATAACTGCTATTTTCTTTAACAGTGTGCAATAAAAATCTGTTCGGAGAATCGGGCAGTTTCAAGTCTCCTGGTTTTCCCGGAAGTTATCCCAACAACGCCGAGTGCTATTTTACGATCAAAACACCTGTCGGAACTCACGTTGAAATAAAATTCACAAGTTTTCGTCTCGAAAAGCTAGCTTGCGACACCGATTACGTCATCATCGGTATTGGAGCAGCAGGTAGCAACCACAATATGATTATCAATCGAATATGCAATAGGGTTTTATATATTAAACACATCACAACTATTTCTCACAGATGATATCAACGAAAGCAAAGAAAAATACTGCGGTTACATCAGTCCTGGTAGTCTACGGTTTCCTTTTCACAAAGTCACTATCCTGTTCGTAACCGGACCCGCAAACACGGAACAAGGATTCGAAGCTGAGTGGAAAGCAGGTAACGAGCTACTAGCTGGGGTTCCGTGCAATTCTTTACGTAATTTTATCCATTGTATGTAGACATTGTTTTGTATTCGGAGGTTACTATTCATATTATTCTTGAAAAAATTACCTGTTCCGTGCTATTTACCTACTCAATGAAATATGTATTCGAAGGAGTGATTAACTTTAATTTTCTTAATTCTCTAAACAGTATCTGCCCATTCTCCAACGACTACAGTTCTTCCAGCAACCACAATGGCAGCTGCAAGGAACTGTTCTACTACGAACACGAGTAAAACCTGTCAGAGATGGGACGAAACCTCTCCTCATGACCCCAAATACACCCCGAAAGATATGAACCATAACTATTGTCGCAATCCGGACAACGACCCTCGCGGTTTTTGGTGTTACACAACGGATCCAGATACGAGATGGGAGTTTTGCGATCTTCAAAATTGTAAGTATCTAGTTCTACATTTTTCAAATCATCCGTGAAATATATCAAATACTAGTATCATAATAAGTATAGCCTCGTCATAAGTTTGTGCTTAGAACTACCCTCTTGTTCAGGTATAGAAGATGAGACAACAACGACAGCATCCTCATTAACAACAGACAAAGAAACGACTGTCATCAAAACCACTGCGGGTGAGACAACTATGGGCAAGACCACTGGGAGCAATACCGAGCCAGAAATCATTCCAAATATAACTGGTGGAGGACGGGAAATGCCGGATGTAACATTGGACAATGGTAATTCGAAATACATTAACAAAACATGCATATCTGGAATCACGATAGAAGTGATCAATTCCATTTAAGTCACCAATGATATTACTGTAATCAGTGTACGCTGCGACTTGTCCAGAGTAAGGTAAAGAATATACTTCTATAGCATATCAAAATTTACAAATACATATCACATTCAAACATCAGATAATACTTCAAATAAGTTGGTTCAAATTTTTATATAATTGGTCCAAGAAACCGGACCGAAAATGCTTTATCATTGCTTCTAACGTGATAGTGTGCTATGTAGGCTGAATCGTTACAGCCATTAGCGAATGTATATAATCGTAAAGCCTTCTATGACAGTTCAAGTTTCGGAGATTTTTGAACCGACTGAAACCGGTCACATTTCAATAACCCATATTTTCAGGTGGGATTTCAGTCACGAATATAAAAACCACATACAGTATAATTATATATACTTATTTGGTTTACAGGTACTATTTCGGCAGTACAACAGGTCAGCCCAGATGATAGCGGCTTCCCTTGGTAAAACCCTTATACTTCATTATTACAGTGCAGTTATAATGTATTCTATGAACGTGCTTTATTTACTGTGTTCAATACTAGATTAGTTAAAACAGCGCAAAATAAATTTAACCTTTAAGGGCAAAATAGAAATAAATTTCAGTAATTTGACAAGCGAATTCCCCAGACATGTGCCATGAAAACGAACACTTTGTTAGGTCAAATGGTTACAGCTTCCCCGATCAATTCATTTGAAATACCAAATAAAGTGTACTAGTTTCCGCATGCATACCCAGAAAGAATATTCCGAAAAGTAGACATAGAAGTTTTGTATCTTATCGAGCTCACCATATAGGGACCTGCGCTCTAGACACGGATACACCAAACGAAATATGCTTGCATCAAATATAAATAATATTTACAGAGGCGTCGTGTGTTTGGAGCGTGTTTATTATAAAAATGCTGAACTTTTAGATTTACCTTGAACCTTTCATAGAAATGTCACAATACTTGCTAATAAGTTAATGTTATTCATTATTGCGACCAAAACCATAGCAATCAATTCCCAAAATAACTTCAACGCTATTTCACTAAACGTTTCCTCGCAAGCGTTGAGTCGTCTGCCAAGTAACCTCGATATTGATTCATACAAAGGATGACGTCATGCAGAATCTCTTCCTGAACGTCTGATAGTGAATGCGCTGACGTGACATTTTCATAAACCCTTTAATACATTTTTTGAAGCTATTAAAGCCAGGCCCTTCTTATAATTTGTCAAACAAGCAGGATAGTATAATTTTATCCACAAAAGTTACAAGCCCTTTCCAGAACGTACTTCGACAGTTACAACCCAAATTCCAAACACCTTTGCAATCCGGGTGATTCAGACAATGCTTTAACAACCACTTTTTTAACGTTTGGCAGGTATTTGTATTTGATCGTCGGAATCTGCGCGCTTATGATACTTTTGGCCATAATATTTTTCATCTGGAGACGAAAACACACAAAGAGACAGATACTTATCAACGATGAAATGCTGGAAAACTCAGTTCAGTTTAATCAAACACACGGAGGTGTAGACGATGTTAGTATAGTATTCTCTCTATTCACTATTACCTTCCCTTTCTGGTATTATTATCAGATCATTATTTAAAAAATCCTTTACAGCACAGGGAGAACACTTACGTGGAGATACCATACGATGGGAGACCGCCGCGTCCAAAACCTAGGAGAAATCGTAACGGTAATTGCGTAGCGATTTCTTAAAATACGGATTCGATAGAGAGAACAACATTCTTTGTATTCGGAGACTGAATATTCGTTATTTCAAATTTCTGTTCGTTCAATTCCAGCAGAATGTTCAGAATTCCCAGGAAAGCAGATGAACGATTCGTGCAACGCCCCGCGAACGAGCGTGTAAGAATTTAACAGCATAGAAATTTTGAATATGTACAGACGATCATTTAATATTATGTGCTTGCTCATGTCTCAAACTTGATTTTATACAGAAGCTCTGTTAATTCACTCAACTATCCAGCCAGTCGTTTGGCTTCAACCTCTGGTAGTTGCAACGCAGGAATGCAAGGCCAGTCAAGTTGTGTTAGAAATGACCCATATTCAGTCGCTAATGACGTCGGTCCCAGCTCTACGATTACAGCTGGTATTTATCAGTGCTTGTATCTACAATAAAATAGTTAACACGATAAGAATGAATTATCTGTTCTAAATCCGGGCTCTAATATCTCATACAGGCTCTGTATTAGCGTTAGAACCGAACAAGAGCGTGTACAACATGGCAGACGATGTCAACGTGGCTGAAGTGGCGGAAAATCTATACCAAACTATTGGACTTGGAAACCAAGGTTCGAAGAGTCACTTTATATATATATATATTGTGGATCGTTTAAAAAACGTTTTATTCACAGAAGCCCCGGTGGCTGCCGTAAGAAATGGCGTTAAAAAGTCGAAGAGTAAACAGGAGAGCGGAAAGAAAACGAGGAAAAAGCCATTCTTACGTATATTTGCAAGCCAGAAAGAGACCGATATAGAGAAAAATTCACCCAGAGATAATTTGAGTCAGAATAATCCTTTCGATACAGATGGTATGAATGATTATCACACAATATTTAAATATTCTAGATTTAACATTAGCTTGCCAAACAGATTTGTAGGCATTTACTTCGTTAAGTTATGCGCTATGATATTGGAACTTTTTATCGGAAGTAATGTATTATTGAACTGCAATACTGATATTGTACGCAATACTGTACTAAGATGGTGAGCGACATGTTATATATTCAATATAGACGAAGAACATCAGGTCACTCAAAAACAAAATACGACTGAGTCCTCTTCAATGAACACGTGCGCAGACATTTCCTCCAGTCAATATCATATGTCTGACACTTTGGTCATGGAGAATAAAGCATCCACCCAGGAGTTTACAGATCCTATTATAGTTGATCCTGTCACGCATTCTACGCTTCCAGGTAAAATCCTCTTGTAATGCACTGTACAAAGTACCACTACAGTACTACACAAACAGCTATTCATTCAAAATGTATCAATTTGTTCATAGATGACGCCTCGATGGTTTGCATAAGCCCGGCGATAATTGACAACAATTCTGAAGATGGTATTACTTGATTTATTTGTTTTCAAAAAATTAATAATATTCAAAGAAATACAAAATCTGTTATTTGCACTACTTTATACGCAGAAGACAACAACATATTCATCAATGACGTAATCTATTCCGTTCCAAAACCAACCTCCCCAGAATTCTCCCTAGAAGGATTCATATATGACGTTCCAGTAAACAACAGTCGATCGAACAGCGAAAGCAACAAATCGGACACCAACCACTCGCCAAGTATAATAGGGTCTGAAAGAGACAACTCATCTACGAGCGAATCGGAAAACAGCAACCCGTCATCGACGGTTCATGTCCCTAACCAGAGGTCAAACAGTCAGGGCGTATATTGCACGATGAACAGCGTGCCTCTGTTACAGAAAAGGCACAAGAAGACGCCGGCTAAAAAACAAACTCGCTCTCCACCGAAAAGTAATAACACAGACCAGCAAAAAAATATCAGAAATTCGCTGCTCTACACCAGCATGAAAGGTAACTCTACTGAGAGGCATACGAGTGAATCAGGAGGAGGAAAAAAAGTGTACGAAAATATAGCTAAGCCACGACAAAGTTTATAAACGGTCATCGTGTACTAATGAGTTGTAAGGCGTAGAGAATAGGAACGGTGAAATAAGGAATTAGGACGCGAAATAGCTTTTTTGTGTATTGGCGAAGTGAAATTATACAAGATTATTTTGTAATTAACAATTTAAGCAGTATAAGTTTGATTCCTGAAGGGTCTTAATCCCGATCAACTTGAGACTGATTATTTTCTTTGTACTTTTTTTGATTTTCTGACCAAATATCTCTATACATATTTCAAAATTTCTTCACATTCGTTCGTAGTTCACGGTTATGCAAATGTACATTCCAAAATTGAAAAATTCATTTTTAAAAAACATGTTGTAAGTTTTTTTATGCAGTAGGATAGGAGGGTGGGATGTTATTTTTGTCTTAATAAAAAATAAGTTGCTTGCAGTTTAATCGTACTAATAAAGAATTACTACAACCATTCAGAACTGCTTTTATCTAGGATCTTTAAGGCAGTAAGATATATCTATATCTCCGTACTATAACGAAAGGAACAGGTTGTTTAGCTTGACTTCAGCCCAGTATATTCCTCACTGATTTCCCAAAGTCTTTTTCCGTTTTCTTCACTTCGTGCTGCGAATGTTTGCCACCATTTACCACAGTCGCTAAACGTAATTTTCACATAATATAGTGTGGATAAGTTCTAATAGACGTCGTTCTATCAACTGAAGACCCCGCAGGTTTAAACTTCACTAATGAATCTGTCTAAAAAGCAAATTCTCTAATCTTTCTTTTGATACGGTATTGAGATATCAACAATGGATACTTACGCAAAATATTTGCCCGATACATTTTCAAGTTCGGGTGCAATTGCGCAATATATACTCGTTTGAGCTCCATGTATTGGTATTTTTGTAAACCACTTCTGATTGAACGCAAAATCAGTCACTTTTGCCATGAAGCTTCGGTCATATTTCGGGAACCGATTGAGTTCTGTCGTCACCACACCCGGGTGAACGCTATTGGAAGTGACCCCGGTATCTGTCAATGACGAAAAATTACCTAAATGGCGCTGTGAATGTAGTTTATGACTAACTTAACAGTTTTTCACACATGACAAAAGGAATAAATCCTATTTCATTGTCTTGTGCAAATAAAAAGAACTCACTTATCAAGCGCCGACTGAGCTCTACGGAAAATATTGCATTCATAAGTTTACTCTGTGCATAGGCTGTGAACCCGGTATAATTTTTCCGTACATTCAAGTCATCCCAGTGTACTTTTCCGAAATAGTGAGCAAGTGACGAAAGAGTTATTATACGACCAGACTTGTTCTCCTGGTAATAGAGTGAGAACACAGTGCAAGACAAACAAAAGATTTATGACAACCTTGACACGAGGCCACTTCACTGTGCCTATGGGCAAACATTGGTAGTGCTGGATTACGTAACAGATATAAGAGAGATAAATATTGACAAAATACATCATCGCCGGTATTGATAGTGGTAGGCCTAACACGCACCTTTATTTTTTCAAGTAACAAATTTGTTAAAAGAAAATGACCCAAATGATTCACTCCGAAATGAGTTTCGAAACCATCCTTAGTTTTTCCCTCTGGTACCTTCATAATGCCTGGTATATAGATATTGGAAACATTAAAAAAATACCATCAACTGCCCTGTTACCATTTACAACTATACGTCCATACCTGCATTGTTTATTAGAATGTCCAAACGTTTTTCCTTGCCATTTATATCCTTAGCAAGTTCCCTGACCGATTGCAACGATGTTAAGTCAAGACTTTTCAAAACGACATTACTCGATCCAGTAAGTTTTTGAACCTGTCATATTAATTCACATAGGAAAATCATTACCCACTAACAAATGAATCAACACAAATAGGTATACTATGGAACAAAATCACATTAAACTAAAATATCCAAAAATACTTGCTTTGTTCAACGCAGCCTTGCCCTTTTTCTGATCCCGACAAGCTATGATCACCCTAGCTTCACGTTTTGCAAGATTAACAGCCGTCTCTAACCCAAGACCTGTGTTAGCACCAGTAATCAGAACCGTTTTGTCAGTTAATTTCACGGCGCTATTCACCCAACTTCCGCGCGCGGATTTGATCGCTTTATGTGCCATTGGAAGGTCCTCGAACGAAGGGTTATAGCAACGGAATAATGGTCGAATGTAGGGGAGTGCGCGTATTATATACTGATCGTTTGATTCTCTCAACTTCTGATGATTCTTCAAATATTACCGCGACTTTTCTGATAATTCGTCAAATATTAACATGCGGTATAGTCAATGATTGACCAGACTCGGCAACTAGCATAGTATTCGATAGTACAGGACGATCAGAATTTATATTTTGTGCTAATTTAGCCCTGATTAGTTTGCCTTCAATGTAACGAACAAGACATAGTACCACGCAATACTTTAGAAATACACGAATTAACAGAGCCATCCGCTATCCCTACCAAACTACACTTGATCGCTTATAGCAGTGGTTCCCAAACTATTTCTACTCGCGTACCATTTTGACGTCTCGTATAGCGTTTGCGTACCACCTACATTTAGAAAAACTCCAGAACTCCCTAATCCCATAAATAAAGGGGAAACTATGTGTGTGTAGGTATGTGTGTGTGTGTGTGTTCGTGTGCCTATAACCCCAAGGGTTCTTGACTAGGCGCTCAGAAAACTTGCACGGAGATCGGTTGCCGGCACGAATGTGCTATAGGTTAGGTTACTTTGGATTTGGATTACCGTTTGGTTACAATGGACATACATCAAGAACAGATACACTAGGATACACTAAAAAAGAGAACTCGGGTCTAAACACTCTGGGGCCCGGTACATTAAGAACCGACACAATTTAAAATGCTCTGCTAAACGCCAGGGATATTCACGAAATTTTCGCACGGAGGTCCAGATGCATATGAGAATAATGCACGAACAAAGAAAACTCGGGTCTAAACACTCTGTGGTCGAGTTAATGATAATTTTCTGCTGGAAACTGTATATCTGTGTGAATGCTATCTACCTCTACTTCTTTTACACTTCTTTAACTACATTAACGACAAAATACAATAGCAGGCCACGTAGTATGATGTAGTTCAAGTATTATAGTAGAGATTGCGAATAGGCGGAAACGCGTAGCTTCATATAGCTGAGATTTTGAATTGGCGGCAACGTATTCTTCTCTCTCATGGATGAGATTGTGAATAGGCGGAAACGTACTCTTTCATATAGATGCGATTTGAAGATTTTGAATCTAGTGAAGCTATTTACCACTATTCTTTTCAGACTACAGATTGCTATTGAAATAGCTTTTAATTTTGGGGCCCAAGAAATTCGACTGTTTTCTTCTGGGGGGTTTACACCCAACAATTTTCCATGAATTTAAATTATCAACGAAAAGCCAGGTCGCATACACGCCAGTTGAATACCAGAATAATGCATGAGCAAAGAAAACCAGGTTCCGGAAGTTGCTCGCGTACCACCTGGAAGACCTTCGCGTACCACTAGTGGTACGCGTACCATAGATTGGGAACCACTGGCTTATAGGGTAAAATATCTACGGTCCTCAAAACCTACAGGCAACAAGGGTTTAAGTCTCACTTCACCACCTAGTGATTGACCCGTGACCCGGTTACTATTGGTGACTGTTTACCGTATTCTCGATTTGGAAATATCGTTTCGCATTCTTCACTATTTCGCAAATTATAATCGTTTAAACATTGGCTTTTCACAATTCAATTGTAGAAATTAATATTAATAACATAGAGTAATGTCTGACACAGAAGAAATTGAAGAACCAGCGGGAAAGCCGCGAAGTAAGAGGGTTTTTATAAACCATGTTGATAGCTACTGTGGGCTGAATATGGCAAAGGTAAAAAAATACATTTCTTTCCTTATCCTTAAAATTGAATATGATTAAAAAAATTATTTTTTATACAGTATTTATCCCAATGTGTCGTGGGAGCTTCCCTAGAGGACTTGGAGGAGGAGGAAGAAGGTGATGCAGGATCTGTTCATTCTGCTGACATGGTCTCGAATAAAGAGGGTTCTTACAGGATAGTGGGGACCCTGAAAGACCCCAAATCGAAGCAGCCAGAATTTGTCACTCAAATTATTAGTGTGAGTTATTGTATGGAAACTTGTCAAAATCTAAAATCATGATTCTGATACATTTGGGATGCAGTTCAACACACGCGAAGAGCTCCTCGAGCACCTACTGGAGTGCGACATCATTATTTACAACATCACAGAAGATGCAAACATTATCGATGAAGCTGTTTGGTCTGTGTCATCATTGCATACAGAAATTGAACACTTTGATGGGCCCAAGTTGTTCATTCTCATATCCTCAGTTATGACATGGGCAAAAAGCAAACCCCTCGATCCAGTGAGTATTTATTTTGTTTATGTGAGCACTCTTTCTTAGAAATATATTTTCAAACTTCAAACTAATAGACCGGAAAAATTGACTGTCGATTTTAATTTTATTCGGGGAAAACGTTCAAAACAAAAATCAAACTTAGTCGCAAGCCGTTTAATTGGGCCAGCAGGCCAGTTAAGGTCAGTAACTGGTCTCAGAACACAGGCCTGGCATCTTTTACCTACTAGTTCGTCCCATTAGTACACAAAATGTAATGAGGAGAACAAGTAGGCCATCTCTATAGCTTCCACTGCTTAATAGATACAAAGAGGCATTCAATTTTTACCCAGATTCTGTGATATATGCTATAGCATGTTCTTAAAACTGAATACTGTGCATAGAAATTTCACTTCTGAGATTCATTGAACATGATTTTCAAGTTTTATTTATTCCCTTGCATATCTCCAGGATGATCCCGAGATCCCATTNTACGGAGGATGACTACCGGCGCAGAAAACCACACCCTAACTTCAAGGAACACATCAGCGCAGAGAAAATGGTCATTAAGTTTGGGAAAACGGTATACCTGGAATTAGTTTATTTACCTTTCATTAGAATTATTTACTGCATTAACGAAAAAAAGTCGATCAACATATATGTCGTCATTTATTAGAATAAGCAGAAATTCACCACGTATGTGATCGCGTCAGGTCTTACGTACGGCATGGGAGAAAATATCTTTCATTTCTTGTTTAAAGTAAGTACATTCTTGCATTCATTCAAATTATACCATTTCAGTGGTTAGGTATTATACCGATAATTTGAATATTACGTATGCTCAATGTCACAGACCGCATGGCTCGGAGAGGCACCGGCATTGCAGTGTTTTGGAACCGGCACTAATGTCGTCCCAACAATCCATGTCAAAGATCTCGCATGGTAAGAATTGTGTAATTTGTCTAATATAAAACAGTAACAATCCTTATTTGGAGAGAGCTAGGAAAAAAAAGTCGCATCGATATGATAAGAATGACGATGAGAGTAAAACCAAGTATTATTTTTCTGTCATCTACGTTATGCTGAAACGACAATAATCCAGGACCTTCTGTACTAAAATCCTTCAGTGTACTTTGCATCTTATTGCATGTTACTAACAGATAATTAATATATAAACAATCCACGACTTCTGAATATTTCAATTAAATCTGTTACAGTGTCATACAAAATGTCTGTGATGGTCACCCCAAGACTAGGTATCTGGTCGCCGTCGACGACTCTCAAAACTCACTGGAAGAAATAGTTCGGGTAAGGTTTCATGTTATTTCGAATTTTATTATTTTTATCATCAAAGGAAACATTACGTATTTCTTCTTTCTGTTTCAACAACTGCACCTTTTACTCCCTCAGTGCATCAGTTTTTTCCTGGGAACAGGTAAAATAAGAAAAATTGCAAAGGAAGATTATGATTACATGAGACAAGTATGTTTGTGTGTGGAACAACAGTGCTGTGATCGGTGTGACAAACAAAATCGTTTTGCCAACGCTTCATCCAGTGTTTCATTCTGTAATACAGAATTCTGTATTCGAAATCATTTGTTTTTTTCGTTTCCAGTCTTCTCCTTTCAATCTGAACTAATATGGGTGGCAGTGAATGTTTAATTAATATCTATTGACAGTACTAACTACAATTACTAATACATTCATCTATCAGTTACATATCAATAATTTCAACTCAATTATTATCAGATGATCAGCTCTAAAATGGGACCAGGTAAAGTCGAACATATTTCAAAAGAAGATGCTTTGCTAATCAAGGATCTCAAGGTTAACCCATAAAAAAATGAAATTGTAAACTTAAGGAATTGGATAATACCGTGAAATCTTATTATTTGTCTATTTCTACACCTTCAGCAATCAGAGTTTGATTCACTGCTGGTTAATCTACGAATGGAAGCCATGTTCGTCAAAGAATCGATGAGCGTACGTTGGGTCGCAGAGACAGGACTTGTCGATTCAATTGAGAAAATAATTAAGGAGTACAAAAGCACAAGAGGGCTTCAAGTAAGCCTTTTTAAAAAAGCTATATTTATGCATAGAATTGTTTCAAGTTGGGTTGGTTCTTATTATAAAATGTGCTTTAATTTACAGCCGATGAGAGCTTGTGTACTAGGGCCACCTGCATCAGGCAAAACATCGCTAGTAGGAAAAATATGCAAGCATTACAAGTTACATCACATAAAGATCAACGATGTTATAACGGAAGCCATTCAAAAATTGGAGCAGAGTGCCGCCCGTCTGGAACAAGTATGTGAATTGAAATTAATAGTATTTGATTAAATTCATAGCCCATTCATAAATAGGTTTTATAATCCGATTCTTTAGGGTGGAAGTGCTGAAGGTGAAGACGAAGAAGAGGATGAAGGCAAAGCACAGGAAGATATGGAGTTGCTGGAGACCCTTAAGGAAAGCAAAGAGGCAAACAATGGGCGATTGGAAGACCAGTATGTAATACGTTTTTACAGGGAAAAGCTTCACTCAATGCCTTGTCAAAACCAGGGATTTGTTTTGGATGGATATCCTAAAACCTACGAGCAAGCTAAAGATCTTTTTGCATGTGAGAATTGTTTTTTTAAAAGTTTCTACCTCGGAAGGAAGCAGACCAAAATTTGGAAATGTGTTTTTGATCTTATAAGTGGAAGATGAAGAAGAGAGCGACGAAGGAAAAAAACTCTCTTACGATGCGACCATCATGCCAGAAGTAGTGATTGCTCTCGATGGTTCGGATGACTTTCTTAAAAACCGTATAATGAACCTCCCTGAGGAGGTTGTTCAGGTAAAGTAAATAAAATTGACAGATTGATATCGGTTGATGAAAAATGTTAGTCAAACACACTACCCACAAGACATACTACAATTTTCTACAAGTATACTTCATAATATTTGATGTAGAAAAATGTTATTTTCCAGGGCACCCACAACACCGAAGAGGGATTCATCAAAAGACTTGAAGATTTTCGAGCCAACAACAATGAAGACAACACTGTGCTCAATTACTTCGATGAACTCGAAATTCATCCTGAAAATATCAGTCAGTGCTGAGTATAAGCATTCCGCTTCCTTAGAATTTTAGGAAACAAAATATATTTTATTATTGCTTCATAACAATTTTTTTCTACTGCAGATGCAGCAAAATTTGATGACCCTGAATACAAAGCGCTGTTGACGAAAGTGAAAGGGTGGATGCGAGAACCTAGAAACTATGGGCCGACACCAGAAGAAAAGGAAGCAATGGAGAGAGCAGCTGCTGAAGAAAGGCTTCAAAAAGAAGCGGAAGAACGGGACGAGAGAGAAAGAAGGGAATCTGAAGAGGCGTCCATCATGAGACAGAGGAAAGATGAATGGGTAAAATGATATTCATTTCATAATGTTTATGAAATACATATATTTCCTTGATTAGAAAGTTTTGTTTTGTAGATGAATCGTCTCGAGGAAGTAAGAAGACAAGAGCTTGAAGTACTCGAAGAACAATCCATTCCTCTCCGTAATTATTTAATGAAACACGTCATGCCAACGCTCACGTCAGGCCTGATAGAATGTTGTCAAGTCCGTCCAGATGATCCTGTTGATTACCTTGTAAGGAAAATAATTGTTGTTATTAATTAAGTTTGATAATGAATATGTTTCTCATCATCAGGCTGAATTTCTATTCACACACAATCCGCAAGTGGACTGATTCAAGAATTTGCTCTCTGTAAAACAAGAAACTGTAAAATTGTAGTTTATTGATTGAATTGTTTTGGATTCAATAAAGCATTTCATACTTATCTTGCTCATTCTATGATAATTGCCTAAAGCAGATTAGGTATACTAGTGTTTCATTCATTCAGGAGTAATTCATTTGTATCAGTTCCTCATGGAACATCTGATATTCGTGATAAATAAAATAGGAACCTTCATTTGTCTATGACTGCAGAGGTTGAAAATACAGTCAGGAAGTTGCAACAACTTAAAAAGAATCAGTGGCTGATGAAGAAAACAGATAGGTAATGGACCCGGTTCCTAATGCTCTTAGGTAGATTTCACTTCATTAGAGCTTCTTTAGCAGCCAGTAATACTATTACATACACATGACCATAAAGTCAATGACCACATTGGATTTTGAATACCCTTGAAATTTCAAAAAGGTATTTCTGCTTTGAGTCTAAGATATTGACAAGGGATTTTAGTTTGTTCTAGATGTGGCCACCACAGACCTTACATATATTCACACGGCAGACATTGAGAAAATTTTGCCCATTTCTGGATTATTAGCTTGTTGCTAGATTATTAGCTTGCGGGTCCCCCTTCTATCTATTATGATCTGCCCCCGAGTAGTCTAGATCACTTCAGTTCAATGTAGTTAGTGATCAAAATTCCAACTGGTCAAGGACAATATGGACACCTTGTATATAGTGCAGCATTCACAATACAGAAGAAATTTTGGTATCAAAAATGAACACAGGTAGAATTGATAAAAGTATAAATAAAAAGTAAAAGCACAGTAAAAGGAATTGGTCAAAAACTTGGCAAAAAAAAATGAAAGTAAAAACACACACATCGATTTAAAAAGTGAAGCGTGATAAAAATTTGGAATTTCATAAAACACACAAACACAATCAAAAATTGACTAAAATACAGTGCAAATGTGCTTAAGAGGTGCAGATGGTGTGGGGAAAAAAAACTTGTGTTTAGTGGAGGTTACCTTTGATCTACAATACCTGTTCTGCATACCTGAAATATTTTCAAGCTCATATGATCTGCATATAAAAGTCTTGATAAGGTTTCCAGTACGATAGACCGAAGTACAGAGAGATGCCATGATTAATATAACAGTTACTCTAACTGACATACACAATTCCGACAAACTTTTGATAGCAAAGATTGCAACGCCAGGTTCTTGTCAGTCACGACGATATTTTGCTGTTCCGTCACCTTCTGCTTCTCCTCGCTGGCTCGTACTGTTTGCAACAACTGGGCATTTTCACAGTACAAGTTTTTAATCAGGGTTTCGCTTTTTGACAATCTGGACAACTGCAATAACACAAAGTATAATATGAGAATAAAGATCATGGTCAAAGGTCAATATCTAAAGGACCGAAAAATATTGTCAGCAACTTATTTGGGAATGGTGGCAAATACATGCGTTTACATAATATACTAGGACATATAAAATCCAATTCTAAGTTTTCATTTATTTTGAGTACTGCCTACATACAAACGAAATAAGTTCCAGCTTCACTTTACAATTCTGTACAGACCCACTACAAGTAAGGCTATTTAATATTTATACTGTTGCTAGTTAAACATTGACTAGATATGGTGAACTAGATTAATTAGATATTGTTTTATTACTATGATTCAATTAAATTACCAAATCTTTGGTCTTTTTCATTTGTTGAATCAACTGCTGTTTGGTTACGTCTGGTACTGAAGATATTTTTGTACTTTTCGATATTCTATCATGTTTTCTTCTACTTTTCTTTTCCAGTTCGACAGCACTTTGCAGATGACTGCATTCCGCTTCCTTTTCTTCAATCTCTGCCTCCAATTTGGATATTTGCTGGAAATAAGTTTAATAAGAATATAGTAACAAAATTGAACAATATTAGATTGATTAGAACCAGATTATAAGAAAATTGACAAAATGTTTGTAGATAGAAGGTGAGTCATGCTTTGAAACCTACTAAATTCTATTTCTAATTATAACCTGTCTATCTTATTCTTAGTAATATCTAGATTTATAATAATCCTATCCAGTTACCATTTCCTTTTCCTTTATTTGCATTTCAGAGTCATGGAGTCGTGGTACCATTTTCTCCAAATCTATATTTTTAGAATTGAGACGAGCGTTCTCCACTTTATGCGATGAATTTTCACTTTCCAATGTCAGCAACTGAAATAGGTAAATGAAGGTAAAAAAGAAGCCAATACATAAGAGGTATCAAGAGATGGAAAACAACCTTGTTTAGCAAATGTTGATTTTCACTACTGAGTTGAGATATTTCTGCAATCTTGACATCTGAATTGCTTTTCGAGGTAACGAGTTCATAAGCGCTTTCGTTTTGCTTTTTCCTAAGACTTTCAAGCTGCGACCACATAAAATTTGAATATTTATTATAGAGAATAAAGAATATTAATTTTTAGATTGGACAAAATTACTTGAGATAGCATAACTTCATTCGTTTGAGATTTCTCATGAATTTCTGCACGAAGTTGTAAAATCTGAGCGGCAAATTGTTCTTCCGATGTTTTTGATCTCTCGGCCCTCATTAACTTCTCGTTTTCTCTCAGGGAAAAAGCGACTTGCTCTTCGAGATCGATCTTATTTTTCTGAAGGATGAGGGAACAAATTTTTAAGATTCTTCATTCAAAAAATATACTCATCACAATACACTTCGAGAACAGAGGTAAAGATAAAACAGCCAAATACTGGAGTAAAAGTGTGACCCTCTTATCTGGTGACAAGGAGATTGCAATCTAAACTAATGTCTAGCTTTTAAGCCTGTGCTAAGGTGATACTGCTTCCATTAATTTTACAATTACAATACCCGACTTATTACTGTAGATATATGCTAGTTATTCAAATATATATTCACATAAATAAACATATCCATTATATTCATATTCATCAGATGAACCCTACAAGATCAAGATACCTTAAGATTTTGTATCGTCTCCTCCAAATTTCTGATATGAGCATTCTGTTCACTTCTAAGTCCTTCCTCCATCAGTCTTCTTTTCCGGTCGAGTTCTCTTTGCGTCTCTTCAGCTAATTTTCTTCTCAGAGTCGACACCTCCTCGCTACAATCGGATTTTTTGATTGAGAGTTAATATAATTTTAGGACAAAACAAGATATTTTTTGAATCTATCGAACAATTGGAAATTGAAATATCATAAAGATATATTGGGACACACAGGGGAGAACCTATTGAAAAATCCTGTTCAACAAACAAGGCCCATACACCAGTCAATTTCTGGTTTCTGGTTTCAAGTACTTAATTAAGTGGCCGTACGCACTTTAATTGTTTTCTGATCTTATTTTTTTCCATTTCGACGAGAGTCCTCAGTTCTTCCGCCTCGGCATTGAAAGAAGTCCTGAGTTCGCTCAGGCGTGACTGCATACTGTTTCTCTCTCCCATCACATCGTCCTGCAAATTCTCCAGGTTAGCACACAGGGAAGCGAGGTCCTTTGAACAATTTGAGAAAATTATAATTTTTTAACAAAGCAATACAAATTATCTATATGCTATCAGTTACTTTGCAGCCATGCTTCTAAGGATGCATATCATTTAACTATTCAAAGGTGTTGCCTCATGAAAACCTTCCCCTTATTATATACAGATATTTAAAATTTCACACCTTTCATCCTACATCTCTTTTATAACATCAGAGAAAAGACAAAGTTAGCAACATACTTTTTGTTGTTTCTCAGCTGCAATTTCTTCTAATTTCGTCTGCATTTCATCTTTGATTGACTGAAGTTCTTTATTATGTTCTATGGACAACATCTCAATGTTTTTTTCTTGGGAAGAGACAACTTCTTTAAGATCTTGCAGTTCGGAGTTTGCACAAGCGATTGTGTCACTTCCCTCTTCTTGAATTTGTTTTGTCCGTCTGGCAAGATATTTACATTTGATGTTACTTGAACGGAAAATAGGTAAATAATGCAATTCCTTAATATGAACCACTGCTTACTCACTAATACTAGAGCAAACAAGCCAAATTCTTATAGCTACATCTATTAGGACCCAAGAATGCCAGACACTTATATTTTATACTGTTAGGAATACATGAAATCACTTGCATACATTTCCATTTTGTTCAAAGTATCAGAATGAGTTCTCAAAGTAGCATCATGCTGATCTCTTTCGTTCCTCAGCTGTTCCGCAGTTATTTCGTGGGTTTGTCGTTCTTTCTCGGCTACTTGTTCTAGATCTTCAATCTTCTGTATTAAATCTCTCTTCTGTGATGTCATATTACAGTATTATGATAAGAATTTAGAATTAATATTGAATTTCAGAAGAGTAATTTAAGAAAAGTATAGGTGTATATTGAGTATATAGGTATATGGGATTCCTTCATTATTTATTGCAAGTATTAGATATTAAAATAGCAGAATGATAGCACTAGACTTCACCTCAGAATCATGTTTCAACTGAAGCTCACTCTTGTCTTTCTCAAATTCACGACATATGCTGGACATCGCATCTTGTTGCATTTTTCGCTCCGAAGTCATCTGTTTATCAATCTCTTGATTCTTTTTTTCAAGCTTTATACAAATATATCAATATCAATATATATATCATAAAATTATGCTGCAAGGTTTAACTTTTCTATGAAGATGTATTGACTACAGTCAGGTGTATGGTAGGCAACAGCCATATTTTAAATGTAATTTCTTTCTTCAATTCCTTATCAGACCAACCTCCTCTCTTTGCTTCCGACCGTCAGCTAGAGCTTGATTTATCGCCGTGTTTTTATCGGACTTCATTGACTCTTGAAAAGTGATCAGTTTTCGCTTTTCTTCATCTAGTTTGTCCTGATATTCGACTTCAATCTGCATCAGTAACGATTTCTGGATCACCAGGAAATCAAAATAACAGTTGAATGCGAACTTGCCACAACAATGTTATAAAGAAACAAACATAGATAGATAACCTTCTCTTCGTCGAACTTCTTTACGATGGTTGAATTCTCTTGCTTCAGATCCTCGATTGCTGATTCCAGATCGGCGATGTGCTTCGTTAATTTTGAACCTATGACAAAAGCCATGACATTGGGGTCAAGAACTGGAAACTGATCTATGAGTTCATACAATATATCAATATCTAGTAACCAAGAACAATCTGAGCCAATAATAAAAAATACAATTAAAACCAACTTTGTTCTGATCCGACCATCTCACTTGAAATCGGTTGATCCTTCCCGTTTTCACCTCCCGTACTCTTCATCGCAAGGAGGAACTTGCTTCGCATTTGTTCAACCTCGGCGACCAGTTCATCGTTTCTATCAGAGAGAGTCTGGATGAAAATAAATTGGCGTATCAAAATTTTGCTTGCGGGAAATTATCAGGAAAGCTATCTGTGAATGAAAACAACAGGTACCCGACACTGAGCTTCATAGTCTTTGATAATAAAAGCAAATTTTTCATCTTGGGAGCCATTCATAGGATCATTCATACTCGAAGTCTGCAAATAAAATGGAAAGCTGATTATAAAATACCTTTCCGTCTTCTTTTTATTTATCTGTTATGATATGAAAGGAAACCTTTTCATTCAGCAAGCATTCTAAATCTTTCTGAAGCCTTTCAGCTTTGTTTTCAGTCAGTTTTAATTTATCCAGCACGTCCTTGTTTTCCAGCTCCAAGGCATCGTTATCTATCTGCAAAGCTTCTATGGTTCTTCGAAGGCTGTCCTCCCTCATGACCAAGCGCTCTGCAATACAGTATAATTTCATGATACCACTACTGTCACTGCAGTTTAGGTTGCCAGCAAAAACAACGTAATGATAAGGAACTATATCGTAATAAAAAGGAACCATTTTTATTTTTCGCCCCGTTTTCAACAAAGAAATTGCTTTTGGTTTAATACTGAATTTCATTCTTACTATTGATCTGATTTGTTACCAGCTATAATGTAAATAATAATTTACCAATTCTAATTCCTAATTCTATAATGTAATTACCAATTTCTTGCTGCAAGACATCTTTCTCCCTCATTATCTGGGTTTCTAAAATTTCCTGATCCGCCTTGTGATTTATTTTTTCCTGCCGCAACTTTTTGCCCCACCGGTCTTCAGACTCCTTCAGGATCTGCTCCCTCCGCCTGTCTATGCTAAAATATCTGAAGACATAGGCAAAATTAGGCTTCATTTTGGGAAAGGAGGTAGGCTAATGCTAAGTGCTTATTGCTAGATAATACAATAGTACAGTGGAAAGTAATACGCTGGTAATTTTCTACAGCCAAAACAGTACACAGTATCATAGTCTTTATAAACCGAATGTATTGCTACTTCCCATACAATTATATAATCACAATTTTTGGATTTAACTTAGATTAATATTAAAATTTGATAGAGAGCTGAAATTGGTGTTTCATGGGAGTTGTAGGAAATACAGTGATATATCTCTATCTATAGATGCATTTAACTATAATTATTATACTAATTTTAGTCAACTGACCTGTCATCAACTTCGTCCACAAGAATGGAGTTCCTTACTTCTGACTTTTCTAAGTCATCCTTTATCATTCCCAAAAGAATATGGTGTTGTTCTATTTGTTCACTATAAAGTAATTATCGAAGTAAGACAGTTAAATGACCATCTGTGGCAGTTTGATGGTATTATTTTTCCTACCAATACGAGATATAACCTGCAAAAATTAAATAACATACGATACGATCGATTTTCTTGTATCTCTCTCAAAATTGTTCACACACTATTTGATTTATTCTGATCACGATCACCAAGTACACCACTTATGAGTGACTTTTTTACATTATTACAAGTATTCAAGTGATTTTGAATGGCCAATAGTAAAAGCGAATAATCAATACTTTGTTTCGCGGACATAAGAGCATTTATGGCTTTCACTGACCTCATATAAAAATATTATATTGTGATATGAAATCTCCATGTAGCTAATCATTCAAGAATTAGTGTAGAAAAAGTGATAATGAAATTTTGGTTCGAAAACATAGGAGCTAACAGAATTCACTATGCACCACTTCCATACCAGCAAAGAAATACAAGATTGATGGGCATCCCCTGAGATTGGGTAGGGAAAAAAATTGTACAGTAATACGCAAGAAGAACGGGAAAATGAAAAGTCGTCAATCCTAGCCAAGACCCTGAATCTATCATAGAATATCTATCGTAAATTAGTGACTTTCCCGCTCTCCTCATGCTCCCGCTTTCATGCATTTTTTTTAGCAAGAAATGAGCAGGATGGGAATATCTGAATAGCTATTTTGACCACTTGTAATTTGTACATGTCTGGCTGAATATGTTCTAGATTTTACATACAATCAATTTTATACGTACTTGAGACAAGTGATTTGACGTTTATAAGTGGCCAGGAGAGCTTGCACTACTGAATTGATCGTTCCTGAATTTGATATCGTCTCATTCTGTAGAGCAGCAGTGAGATCGTAAGCGTTGAGGTGATTTTCTGAATCAAAGCTGACTTCCAGTATCTAAGTAGAAAGTAAAAAGGGATATTAGACAAAAAAAGGCCAGTAGTAATAATTTTTCCGCATTAGATTATGGTAAACAGCAGAAAATTATTCTACTAAATGGAAATTCCTGGATTATTGCACGTTATGATGGTGTATGGTGTAGGGATATTGGAAATGCATTAATCGAATGTAAAAATCCATCAAATTAAGTAATTTCATTCCATGACCTATCTTGAAATCTTACATTTTAAATTACTTTGAGTAACATGTATCTTATCACATAAGATACCATAAATAATGATTTTTCAAAAGGAACTACAACCTGTGTATTATGTATTCTACTTTTCATAGAGGAATAAGTAACCCTTCTTCTAATTCTATTTTTTGACAGATTTAACAACTAGGTTGGTTTAATACAGAGTATAGTGAAAGATAAAATTTCATGAAAGATTACCAGGTACCTCAAGTACATGTTTCGGATCAGGAATTCCTTCTTCTTTCCACATTTCACATAGTTCGAGATAGTCGACGGTTCCCTCTTTGTCATGATCAAGGTCCGTGAAAAGATGATTTGGCTGCAGTGAAGGTATGAATTAGATACACCAGCTTCATATTTTTGGATATAATTCACATTGCGATCTCCCTTCGTCCTTCTCATTACTTAGTATGAACGAATAGTTTCTCACCCACACCATTTGGGTTGGGTATGAGGTTAAGTTCAAATTCATGACGAAAACGAGATCTCAAAACACACAGTTTTCCTTCTATTCATAAATGTAAGTAATCCATTTTACTTATAAGTAAAAGTACCTGGCTGAAATTTGAGCTGCTAATGGAAGATTGTTTCAGTCTTGGGGCCGATTGTCTATGTCTCAATTCACCGTTCGATTCGAAATAAACTTCACTCTTGCTTCTGCTTTTATCGGGCAACTTGTAAAATCCAGTGTCGCTGTCTTCATCATCGCTCGAGTATTCCTCCCTGCAAGATGAAGATTATATAAAAAATTACCTTCTCGGCAATGAGGGAGATAGTATTGATCATATTTTGCAAAGTGAGTGATAGAGCAGCATTAAAATCAGGTGAGCATTTTTTTACCAAAATCTATATGACGAAATCAAAGTCTACTTTACAAAACACACCGAAATTAAAATCTATTCATAGACAAAGGCATGGTTTTACATAGAACTCTCTCTCTGATAATCTTTAAGCTTACAATGACCGGATCAGAAATAATATTGACCACTTACCCATCAAAGACAATCAAATCCATCTCCTTTGCTCTACCGGGTTCTAACGGAATCTCTTCCAGTGTGGTTGTAAATAAGTCAGATTTTTCCAATTCTTCACAATCGTACCTGACCGAATCCTCTTGTTGTGCTTTTATATATATATATATATAATTTTAATATTACAAACACATACAGGTACACGTATGATTAGGCACAAAATTATGAAAGCCCGTTTGAATGAATGACCCGAATGACTTCAGTTGGTCCGAAGAAAAAAAGGGATAATCCGGCAAGACCCTGGAACCAAGGCTGCTGGAAAATCGGTGTTGTATGTGTAGTTGGAATGATACATATATAACTTGCTTCATTGCTATGTCTTTGCATATTAACGTCAGCTCTACTTAGAACATATATTGGAGTAAACAATTATTATGTACAGAGCTATCTATGTACTATTATATTCCCATCTATTTATTTTTTTATCCAACATCAACTTTGTTAAAATTCCATTATATTCTCTACCTTTAAAATTATGATCATCATGGATTTTTTCATTTAAATGATCTACATCTTTTACAGGTTCTTCATCTCCATCATCATCGCTGCCGGGAAATAAATCGGTTGTGGTCGAAAGGACTTCCACAAAACTTTCCTGAAACTTTCCGAAGGAGACGCATTCCTTCGAGTCTGCTTCATTCTCATTGCTGAATAACAGATCTTCCAGAATATCTGACTGCTCTTTTACCAGAGATAACCTTATGATAAAATGGGAATATAGTTTTGATCGAGTACAAACCTCATTCTAAAGTTCTAAGATTCTAGAAATTGGCACAGAAATTCCATAACGAAATATTCCTAGGTAAGAACGTTGTGATATATTGATATATGGGGATTTACCTTCCACTCAGAGTTCTCAACTCTTTCCTGTTTAAACCACCCTTCCCTGCTGCATCCAATTCATTGAACATGTCCTGCAAGTGCTTGACATAACTTTCTTCTTCGGAGTCAACCTTTTCCATGACGATGTAAGGTTACAGATTGCAGACCAGCAGCAGGCTAAGGTATAGGTAATGTCTACATAGGTTACCTTATATTGAAGATTAAACAAGAGAATGATTAAAAATGGTAAGAAATATACTGTGGACTGGATTCAAGGTAACCAAATTTTGCAATACAAAATTCAATTCTGATCTTAAACAGAGAGCTTCAAGCACAGAAATGGGAAATTCATTCATAAGCAGGAATAAGCATGATAATAATAGAAATGATTGTAAATAATAAGATAGGTGTGAATATAGATATGAAATATACATTTGTACTAGATAATATAGGGTAAGTTGGTGCTAATAAAAAGCAAATGACAAAGCAGTAAAACTAATTTCTACCAACATAAGGTGAGTTTAATGCTGATTTCAAGGACCGAAATTGGACCTAATGCCCCGTAATTATTTTCCTTTCTTCGTGCAGTTTCAGCAGAAATTACTATTCAATAACGATTATATACGAATGAATACATATGATATCAACTCTTCAGAGCTTCTGATATCCATTTGTATATTGAAGCTTAAACAACTAACGAGGCATGCTGAATAGAAAGTTACTGCAATCTAAAAGAAACGACTGGCCAGCTTCAGCCTTTACAACCTTCAGTAACATACAGTACTTAATCGGGCAAGTATTGCAGGAAAAATTTGATGTATAAATCAGATTATATTTTATATGAAATCCTAGATTTGAAATTGAAAAGTCATGGAAGTACAGAAAGGGTACAAAACTGTGTATATAAGGGATCATGTAAGTACAGTACTTTGTGTATGAGTAAGGCATCATTTGAAATTCAGTGGGAAGAAATAAGACCTATATGTATAGGTCGAGTGGAATAGAATCAAATCTGATAATGTGAAATCAAAAATCATAAAATGTGAAATACAGACAAAGGTAATGCATTGAAGCTAACAGAAAACATTATGAACTTGGTCCGGTCAGGTAATCTTTTTCAAGATTTAAAAAGTATTTTTAGTTTACGAATCAGGAAATGGAGTGTTGCAGTTGCCATGCAAGATTTTCACTTTGTTTTCGCAGAGAAAGTAGCGGTCGAAAATATCTTTGTATCCGTGGGACCTCCACCATTCGCACAGTTGCTTGTTCCATGAACAATCGAGGGTATAGAAGAGCTCGGGGTGGTCTAGGCTGAGTATGGTGAAAAAATCTTGATCGCCAAGGTGTCCCTTGAAATAATATTTCTCAACAAGCTTTTCTATTTTATCCGACTGCAAAAATCCATTGTACAGGTCGGACTGACGAATTTTATCTAGGTTCAACATGATGACACCGGAATTAAATCCCGTGGCTCCGTTGGGAGGAGGGTCTCCAACGTTGGTCCCCGGATTTTCCTTACGATACTTCCAAAAAGTGTGCCTGTACACTGGCTGGTTTTCTCTAGAAAGGCCAAACAAATTACTGTGTTTAAAATAAGAAAATTCCTCCCACAGATCCTTGATGTTCACAAGGATTTTAAGATCCAAGTCGAGCTGCACGATTCTGTGAATATTACTGGGAAGTATTTTATGCATGGCAAGAGACAGAAAGAATATAGCATCCTCATAATAATTATGGTTCCCAAAATGCTCCTGCATTTTCTTAACAATTTCATAAACCTGTTTGGCGTAGGTCCCAGCATCATGGTAATGGATTTGCAGGTGGACTTTCGGATGGGAAACATAAGGCTTCGAGTTCTCTTGCGCCACCTTCTTGCTTTCATCATCAGTAACAAAATGAAGATGGAGAATTTGATGAGGTTCAAACTCAGCGTGGTCGAAAAGCGTCTCTAGAAGATGGCTTAGTTTCGACTTCAATTCTGGATGAATCGTTACTTTGGTGAACATGAAAAGAATGTGGAAATCGTTTTCATATTCGTCCGAATGTTTTGCCGCCTGGTCAATCACCAACCCATCCGCTTTTTTCTCGACCTGGTGCATCTCCCTAGTCTTCGTCAAGAAGTCTTCTTTCCTCCCGGCAAAATTGTAGAATAGGAAGACGCATGACACAATACAGATGACGAGTGAAAATTGAAGAAATTTACTAGACAAAAGTGACATGAATATTCGTTCTTCTCTTAATGAACGACTCACCGGTCTACTCATACTGAATGTGCACTATTAAAATAAATAAATAAATCACTTATATTATTATGATAACATTCAACCATTCTTAAATATATCCAGATCTATCTCAAATCTATTAATAAAGCACGAAAAATGAAGCCATATAGTATAGTAGACGGCTTAGAGAATGTGGACAATGAAACGCGGGTCTGTGAAATCTCAATATGTTATGATAACACACGACCATGTTTACCTTGCAAATATTTTTCTAGTAAACAGTATTAAAGCTCTACTGAGTTTTACTGCACTAACACAGGAGTGTTCAAGTTTAAGTCACGTGGAATTAAATAATCAGGCTCAAATATTCAATTGGACGGTTACTAACCACCATTTAAAATTGGCCACTGTCTCAAAGTTCCACCCGGCTTAATTACAAATACTCAAATAATTTCAAACCCTAGATGGCGTTAGAGATTATACAGTGAAACGCGTAGCGAGCGACTCGATATAATGCGATTCTGTTTTCACGAATACCACGTATATACTGTACAAATAACATATAAATGTATCATATCAATCTTACGAGTTACCTCGAAACAGAAGACAAAACAAACAAACAAAATCGCATGGGGATCGAGGCAACTTGTCATTGTCGCCATTGCTCTCGATGACCATGGATCTTTGTCATATTGATCACTTGTCAATTTTTAAAAATTAAAGTAATCCCTCAAAGAATCCCTTTGCATTATATATTCTAATCACCTTTTTACTGTCAGCCTTAGGCTGTAAGCCGTGTCCGTCACCGAGAATTCGACGGAGCTGTACATATTATAAACACACATAGGAAGATAAAACTAAGGGTCCATCAGCTATGGAAAATAATAACCTCACATTCAATACCAACTGTTCAACGTCGTCCACGCAAAAAAAATCTAAAACATAATATCAGTTTCAAGATTATATTTTAGTTTTATAAAAAAATTATACGTAAACATGAATGGTTTTTAACTGGAAAATCACTCAGGATCTTAGGACACAGTTGGTTCTAAATTATGCCGACTAAGTGCGAAGTGAAAAGTTGATATTTGCTAAGGGTGTGTTTGCTTTGTAAAATTGTGTATAACATGAGACCTTCATACTTGACATAAATACAATAGACGTAAATATCAACAGAACTGAACTATAAACACGTCAGTACAATACTGGTAATTTCTTACCAACGAATGATTTCCGTGTATAAATGATCGTATTTGAACTACTGGAGATAATTGATCTTCTTCAAATATATTTTACATAAATAGAATTAAAAGTGACGAGAATTAACTAGAGATTAAACAAGCATATGAAAACGCAATCACCGTGACCACCATGAATAAGAGGACTCAGGACAGGACTCCCTGCTGACAGAATTCCTCTTATTCTTAGTACGTTTAACTGATACAAAATACATAAAGGTGCAGCATACAACAACACGCTAAACAAGAACTATGCATAAAACAAATGCTTCTAAAACACTATGCTATTAATATACAAATAATTTGAAGAACACCAACACCTTCTAGGTTTGAGAACACAAAACATAACATTTTTGAGTATTTTAAACCCCTTGCGTGAACAACATACCAGATGAGACTTTGACCACTATAAAATGGGCTACTATTTACTTAATAAATATTTGATTCTCACACAGGCCCATGATATTCCAATAAATTATACTAATGGACTACATGACAATGTCTAACCTGCTGTTTTACAAGCACAGGTGAACACAGATCATGTGTCATACTGCTTGTGATCATTTCTATGACAGCCGATCCACAGAGAGCAGCATGGCACCAAGTGGAGGGATTAATAGTTATTATAATTAGAAAAGTAATGTAAAATAAACAGATTTCAGAGCAAACTACACCATCATGATCTTAGAGTAAAACAGGGGTTACATCTAGTGATTTAATTATTAAATTACCATTTCAGTTAATTATGGAATTGATATTTTTTAGTACAGAACTGATTCGTGTGAGTTAAACCTACAAATCTATTTCTGAGGCTGCACTTGTGACAAAGACTTACTTTGATCGTTATCCAATTGTCATTGTGCAGGAGATTTGAAAAAGTGTCGTCACAGAAAAAACACATCACCTCTTAAACATCGAAAAATAAGATGCATTCGAGGAATATCAAGAATATCCGAAGGATAGATATAAAATCCCAATCGTGGAGTTTAGTGTGAAAACTAAAAAATATACAGTATATGAAAAATCTGAATAATAATCTAAAATATCCTAACATAGCACTAAATGCTACACAAAGCTGTAATTCTTGAGATAAAAGAAGAAATCATCATCTAGTTTGGAACAGAGAAGCACAAACATTTAATTTGTAGTACTGTAATTCCGAACCATAGACAGCTTGGCTCCTATTTTGATGGAAGTGTAATAAACCGTTCTATTACGAAGTTTCTATTGTTCAAGCAGCTGATTTCTTCTTCACACATAGATCATCCAAACGTCGCCATAGCTCTTCTCTTTCCAGCATTTTCTTTTGCTCCCTGAAGCCAAAGAAGAAGAACAAAGAAATTAATCATACATCGCTTCCTCGATTTATGAGAACAATGAGATTTTTTCGATGATTTATTCATTATGTTATGCGAAATAGTTGATACAGTTCATTCTCAGTTGTATATACAGTGTCAAAACACTTCTCTGGAGTCACAAGCTATAGTATTATTTGATGCATACGAACTTGAGATGAGATTAGGGAACAAAATACTTGTGATTTCAAATCCTCATTATGTGAATTCTTGCAAATCGAGGAAATTATAAGTGATATGAATATGAAGAACTGATAAATTATAAAGTAACTGCAATGGAAGAATGTACCAAACCACTGTTATAAAGCATTGTGACACAGGAAAATCATTATTCTGAAACTGCATAATTAGTAATCGTTATGGGTTAGAATTCATTAGACTGCTCACTTTTGTCTTTCAGCCTTGTAGGATGCCGTCAGTTGATCAAAAAGTTCTCCATTCATATCCATGAAAGTCTTGAGAACATTGTAAACCAAAGCTACTATGGACCTATAGGAAAAGAAGTAGTGTCTGTTATAACTTTCATCTGATACTACTAATGATACAATCTTTAATACTTACTGGTTCCAATGAGACTTGGATATCTGATAGAGACTGGGAAACATGACCGGTAGAATAGAAGCAGAATTTTCTTCGATGAGTCCGAGGATGTATTCGTTGTTCCAGAAGTATAGAGCTCGTTCAGCAACCTGGAAAGAGCATATTTGTATTATTTGTTCTCATTTTTTATTCACAAACCATCAGGAAAATTAAAAAATATGATTGACCAACATCGACTCAACCGTAAAAATTTCTCCAATAAAATCAGATCAAAAACACATCTCCAAAGCACAATTAAATCACGGATATTGATTCCAATAATTTTATCCAATCATAACTAAGGGGTATGTACATCAAAGACGAACCTGAAAATGCGGACTCGCAACACAACGGGACAATCTCTGAAAGAGTTCGTTGTGCACGATCCTAAACTGCGCTGGATCGATCACGTCGAGAATCTCTTCCAATTCACCGAGGAACATGACTTCCTTTGCACTACATGTCTGCGGCCAATACTTCAGTATACCTTGGAGCACCTACAAAAAATACAAAAATAAAATAAAATTGATAACATTCTATAAAAACGTTGGAGTTCGTGTCTGTGAAATGAAAAAGAGAAAAGAACGATGACCAATAACCTTCTTGTGGAAAATTCTATAAAATTATTTTTATGCAAACAGAGAAAGAACGGTTATCCTTACCGGCTGTGTCAATGCTGAATCTTTTTCAAGGAATTGAACGATGCAGTAGGCCAGCTAAAGAGATAATGAAACAAATTTAATAAAAAGAGAAGACTATCAAAGAGCAGGCAGCAGCCTTCAATGTTAGGTAGTGGTTTTTTTACGATCACAACAATTAGCTAATAAAATTTCAATTGTTCAATCGAACCTGTGCATGAAACATAGCTAGTGCTCTCGTCTTGTGTAGTGGAATAAGAACCTTCATTAAGAATTGTCTGTGTTCAGTCTTCAAAGGTAGAGCGAAGCCATTTATGATACTGCAATTATAAATGTAATGATAAGACTAACGCAACACAATATTAAAATATAGAAAAATTTCCACCAAATAAACCAAAGAACAAAACAAAATAAAAAATACAATTGGAACTGAACGTAGAGACACAAGCCAGTAAGTAATATTAAATCAAGCTTTAGGCTTGACAATAAATTAAACAAACGGCAAGAGTCCCATCAGACGACTTTTAAGGACCTATTAACTCAACAATTACCATTCAAGTACGACACAAAAGAATTGAGATTTCGTTTAAAATTACTTCAAGATTACCTTCCAAGAATTTCCAGAAGTTCAGGAAGGCCTGCGAACTGTTCGTTCTCATATATGAATCTGAAAAGGGGAATAAATAGACAAATGATTTCCTAATTCCTTTCATTCCAAAGTCGGAGGGTTATGGGAACAGGAAAAGGGCGACCATAATAGAAATATGGAATAGGCAATGAATAGAGAAACTAGAATGCCAAAGTTAATGTGTGTAACATAATATGCATGCCAGTGATATACACGACATGTTCTCTCTATAGCTATACAGTATTTCTCAGAAAAGGGTTTGATAGAGTACAGATTGAATGGAAAAACGGTAATTACATATTATGCAGAGGTAACATAAAAAGTAATACGAGTAATATTTTAAATAACAGGAGAAAATATACAAATGATCCGATTAATTAATTGTTCATGGTAGTGGTTGAATTATAAACAAAGGTTTAGAAATAAACAATTAGCAAAGACCAATTAATTACTGTTCAACAACGGGGCCACCTCCTGTATAGGTATAATTAATGTATTGAAACAGAAATAGACCGGCACGTCAAAGTGGAGCCATCATACTGTGTGTATAAGAGAAAATATCATACAATCCTAAAATAATGATACATGATGCTGTGTACCATATGGTCAAATGACATGTGACTTGGAAGATAAGTCAAAAGAGTGCAAATACTTTTGCATGTACTAACGTACGTACGCGTTTGCAGCATCTTACAAATTTTAACACTGAGGATTATATCACTAGAATGAATCATGTTTGCGTCAGCAGCTCAATACGTTGGTTGCCGTTGCGTCAAAGTAAATTGTGATCAAAAGAAAGAATGATAATTTCTCTACCGCTGTCAGATAAAAGACAGATCTATTTAAAGATATGATGGTCTATTTTGAAAAATGACACCAGAATTTTAAGATTAATTGGTAACCAAGAACTCAGTTTTATTTATTATTTATTGTTTGTCAAGTCTGAGTTTATTGTTACTGAAAAATCAGTCCTGAAATAACAATCTCGATTGCGAGTCCTGTTGAGTGGCTGTATACTACATTACCCGCATAAAAAACTTACGAAATATTCATCTGAACGAGTAATCGATAATTTAAAAATCACTTATCGTTGAAGATCCATCGCTTGATCTTGACATAATGATGATAAAGGACATTACGTGTTTGAGTAGTGTTACAACGCAATAACTTGTAAAATAATAGTCACAACACTTCAAAGCCTATATTATTTCTCATCCCATAAAACGCATCTTACTCTCAAACACACTTTTGAGTGAACGTACGGATGGAAATTGGGTGTTATTGATTCCCCCATCTTTGGCAGATAAAGCATGGATGGCTAGCAATGCTTTCAAATTGGAAATAAGGCTCCCTTGCGGGCTGATTTGACCATAATTCAATAGTTTAGGGAAAATTATTGCTATGTATTTTCTGGATATATATTTTGACCTGACAACCCAGAGGTTATAGATGATCTGGACTTCTTCTAATTCATTCGATTCAAGCAGGGCAATAATGATGATTGATGCGGTGATAAAAATTACTCACATAAGGTGACTTACGTAAGGAAGATATGATTAATCTGCCTTCGGATGAAGGCTCTCATACTCAGGAACTTCCCATAGATTCGATGAAGCACCGTCTTAAGAAAATCCCTCTCGCGTGGATCTTCGCTGCCGAACAGGCCTAAGAGCTAAAAAAACAATAAATCTTTATTAGAGGCTGGGAGAGAAGCTCGGTTACAATAGAATACAATAGGCTATTTTGTCTGGTGAGTTAAATCGACGTTTCGAAACACACCCTTTACACTTAAGCAAACAAAAGAGTAGTATATTCACTGTTTTATAACCAGAGCTAACTTCCAACAACTACAAAGCCAAATCTTCAAATCTTGGCAAACACTACATTAAATGCATTACATGACTGACGTGAAGATATTTCTATATAGCGGAATGTGTTTAAAGGCTATGAACCACTTAAAGGCTATGCCCACCGAACGTCATGGATAGAAAACAATTTTACTATGGGCTCAATTACTTTATATTTGTTCATATTATTTCTCTCATCAACGATATAATGAAATGGCATCGAATAAAACGACTTGATTCTGGGAACAGCCGTGTATCGAAGATGTTTATATTTTATGAATGAAAGTACTATACTGCAGCACGCCGCTCCTAATTTAACCCCAAGGTAATAAACAGATGCAAGAAAAAATAAATATTGATAACTATGGCCTTAGGCACTTAAATGTAAGGCAACGTATTAAGGAATGTTCAAAAGTGGTGTGATACTAACCTGCAAGACAAATTTCTGATCTATGTGTTTTTTGGCAATAGTAGGTTGAAAGTCCTGAGATTCCAAAACACGGAGAAAAAATTCATACACCAACTGAAATATAAAAGTATAATCAATGACTAACATCATTATGCTATTACATGTACTACTAAACGTCCATAACACTTTATAAAAAATTAATCCGAGCAATTGTGTGTTTATGAATTCAGATCATAAAATCTCAATATAGTAGTAGATTAAGCAGATTTACAGAACAAACCATTTTCAATAGGATCTCATCATATTAAGTTTAAAGGAACATGGTTGTTTGTATCGAGTGATAAAGAGTATATGTGTGACACAGTAGAACCTAACACAGAAATTCATAATAGGTTTGTTTGTTGTCATTGTAGGCATCCATTGATTTTAGTTACTACGGGGACAGTTGGGACAGCATTCTTAATGTGTTTGACATCAAGCACTCTGATCTGTATCAAATTAGGTGAACAGGAAAATGATATCTGCTATTCTTTCCATGATATTAAAATACCGAATTATAGTTTTGAGATATTGTAAATTCTAAATTACTGGTATATTTAGTATCATGGAAAAGGTATGAAAAAGGAAATCTCTATCACCTGCCTTTCTTGGGTGTTGGTGGCATTACTATATGTACATAATAAGACCAAAAACAATAATATTGTAAAGAAATGACTGTATACTCGGATACAGAGATGAATCAATTTGAAGCCCAATATTCACTCTGGGCCAAAATGATGAAATGTTAAAACTGCCAGTAAGGTTTGAAAAACTCAAAACGATTGCAAGTCCATTTTTGAAGATTTGTAGATTAGATCTTCATTCAATGATAAATTTCAATATCAATAATCTTGTATGGACAATACAGGCCATTGTGAAGCCTCACATCACATCACTTTCCAGTAGGAGTTATTGACTTTCACAAAATTATAAAGGGATTGACCGATAAGTGCCCAAACAGAGCACTCAATTGAGCCGAGAACGAAACCAAGCGGCACTCGATTAGAACTCGCGGTAACAATGCAACCAAGAGCGGTGGTGGGTGTAATTCGATTGGATTAAGACTTGTTTAGGAAGTGAGTTTCCTGAGTCATTTGCAAGAGCATAAATGACTGCATACGACATACAACTCATTTGTGCAAATGCTATTATAACATAACATACAACAGAAACTGATTACTTGTAAATGTGGCCAAGAGGCTTCCAGCGTGGGGTCATCCTCTTCAGGGTCGAAGTCACGGTTATCAGTGGGTGGTAAAGAGCGGAATATATTCTTTGATATCTAGAATCAGAATATTTTAAGAAAATACAAACTCTTGGGTTAAATTTAACAAACGCATAGTGCTAATGATCATTTCACGCAAAATGTTCTCCCGCCAACGCATTTATCAGGTATTAATCACTACTAAGAATGATCATAAAACCAGCAGGAACATACTGTAGTAAACTGGTCAGTGACGTTCTAAGATATAAATTTGAAACGTTGGGATGTGTAATCAGTTACCGCGATTTCACATTTATCAAATGTGAATCAAATCAGAATATCTTTCCGAGTTCATCAATTTCTACTCAAGTAGGAATAGTTTTTCATTGAGTTCATTCTGATGTCAGAGGGATTGAAATCATTGCACCACAGTTCAATATATATCTGACACAGCAGCCTTAAACAATAGTTCTCAAACAGCATCGTTTGTTTTTTTGTTGTTCACACAAGCTGGTAGCAATACGAAACATGGTAATGGGCTGATCAATTGACAAAAGGTGGTGGCACATACAACCGACACACTGAGATCCAAGAAGATTGTTTAAACAGAATTTAATTGCGCAAATAAATAGAGAAGGAGATTCCAAACAAAGTAGATTTAATTTTTGATAAAGGAATGACAGCAAGCAGACGTTGCGTGTTTGAGGACATATTTTGTTAACATTACAGTGAATATTTTACGGGCCAAGCGCACTTAAAATAAGATAAACGACATGCCAAGCTTTGTTTTCTTATCGGTAAAGATTGTTTTTTCGCTGCTTGCTTGGCAGCAAGAGTTCTTTAAATGTACGGTTCGAACCTATACCACTTTTGACTCTTGAATTAAGAATAATCAGTTTTCAAAAGATTGAATTGTGATCGCACAATACTAGGGTTCCCGTTGGGGTTTAGGACCCTAACCATCATTGCATTACCCAGTTTTTATGAACATACTCTGGTCCACAAGAGCATAACTTTGAAACTCTGTACCAAATGGATACATATCGGGCATTAGAATAGGATAGCGGTATACCACATGATAGGTAATCCTTGTTTAGTTAGCTTGTTATGTGGTAGTCGTATTTAGCCAAAGACTATTAGGTAAGTGATATACTGCATTTCTTATCATACCCACACATCAACATTAAATAAACATATTAAAGTACTATCCTAGGTTATTTCTCACTACCAAGTCATTCCTTTACAGCGAATATATATTTACCTTTACCCTACAAGCATAATTATTTAATGAGAGTTCCCATTTTCCCTAGATATTGATAAAACATTACAGCATGGTTGTTTATAAGTACATATTATTATTATTCGATCGACAGTATACATTATAAATATATACACAAATTAAAAAGCTGCTCAAGAACCACTGGGACATTTGTTTACACATCTGGAACAGACATATATCCCATATTTTGATACACATTAAGCCTGTGATGTGTTTGACTATTAAAAAGAACCAGATCCAAGAACTGATTGAAATATACTTTGGTAATTCAAACCGATGTCCCATGAGGCTGGAGATTATACTCTACAATGTTTAGATACGTATAAACTGACAGATGATCAAAACCTGTTTGATATAAGAAAATTTATTGCACTGTAAATAGAGTGTGGATTCCTTGGACAAATAGCCTAAATTACCTTGGTGATAAGGAACCTATCGTAACCAGGTACTGAGCAGGGACATTCGGATTTGTTGACCTTTTCGTACTTTAATGACACTCATAACCACTAATAATAAGAATTCACATATTCTTACCATATCAATAATCAAAGGATAGACATCTTCTGTCAATACACCAGTTGAGGATGATATGTAATCGATTAATTCGTTCAACGTTGCACGTTTTACTTCTTTTCCCTGCAAGATAATGGCAACTAATAATATATACAATATTGTATGGGAGATAAAAAAATTCGGAACTAGAAGTAGACACTATTATTACTAGGGTTTTATCCACTTTGGATATCTTTCATTCAGTATAGTCCAGCCATTAGGATTAGATATATCAGACAAAAGATGAAGTAGGGATGTAACACAAATAGAAAGAAAATCTATTAAATCATGCATTAAACAAGCTGGCTAGGTTATTCTGTACAAAAGTCCT
>QXVX01003460.1:0-33986 GCA_013436065.1 Halocynthia aurantium
AATTTAGTTTTGAACAAACGAACAAATTAAGTTTGTTTCATGGTTTATGAGGAATATTTCAAATAAAGTTGATCTGTTTAAATCTAAAATTAATAATAGATACTTTAACTTCAACTTACCCACTGGCAATACGAAGCACGTGTAAGCTAAATCTGCCAATGCCAAATGAAACATTATGAAATGGTGAAGGCGACTTTTAATTCTCAATGCAAACAAAACGAAGATATTTCCACTCGCGCTCAGTAGGAAGAATAACCAAGTGATGAGAACACGAATCAATTGGTATGTGTCGAACTCGAACCAATGCTGTTGAAAAAAATATATTACATGAATAGAAAAAATATGCATTCGTTATGATTTGTAAATTTGAAATCCGTATTGTCGGAGAATAGATATTGCTAGATTGGTGGTCCGCTTCGCTAAGGCATAAGTCGTATCATAATCTCACAGGAACCGGGATGTACGCGGTACAACACCTCCACCACCCTACCTTATATATTCATAAAGTGCAGCGTACTATGTTCACAACGAATTTATACATTACGTGGACATATATCCCAATGCAGAATTTGAATATCCCTCCACTATATTTAATTATTTATGCAATGAAGAACCCGTGGCTCCTTTATCCATATAGATGCTGCTGAACTTTAAATTGTATGGCTAACATGAACTTTTTTCCCGGGCTTGAAATGGCCTCGGATGCTAACCCAACCCAGCCCGATTTGTGTACAGAATTGCAACGTCAAAATGAGTCATATCATAAGGGCTGAAAATTCGAACCTCGATTATCCGAACTTTTATTTTGTACAGGGTAGAGATGATTATACGCTCTCTCCATACCTTTATATTTTCATAATCTTCGCAACTGACGTTGTTACTTGTCGAGTTGACCGTCCATTCAATCGTCGTGGAAGCCTCCGTAGCGTTGAGAGAGAGCAGTGTTTTATCCATTTTACAGAATGTAATCTAACTCTACAATATTTGCACTGCAAGAAAAATTGAATACCATAAATTATGCATCGAGGTTTAGATTTAAATCAAATGAAAAAAATTCATCAGTTTGAAATTTGAAATCAACTTAATGTCCATGTCAACCTGCCAAGATAAGGTTAATATAAATACAAGTCTAAAAGAAATACACCTAATAATCCACTTTCATATCTGCATTGTTGTTCAACGTTTTCCTGCTTGAACGTCGAGCTTGTAGAAGCTCAGACTAAGACTAGGTTAGGACACGCTACCTCTGCTAAAACAATTTGCACTTTAACGAGGAACTAGTGAATGACAGAGCTATTATCACACTGAATGCTCTGCAAATCGAGCAATAATATGACGGAGTAATCACAAGAGAATTCAAATCTTTAATCAATCTCTAGTTTTATTGATTGCTAAGTTGGAATTCTTTCATCATGGTAGTACCTACAAAATCACATTCACATGCCTGTGTGTTTTAGAATTAACAAAAGCAGTTGTAAGAAATTAAACGAACATGGAGTCACCTAAACAGGATTTAACTTCTCTTTAGTGAATTGTACCTTGGAATTTTCATTATTCATTATTATTTTCGAAAATACGCCGTATTCAGGTTAAATAACGTTCAGTAATACCATCATATCCTGACCGGGTACGAACTTTTCCTGTAACAATCCCTTCCATGTGTCCTTGAGAAATACATATTTAACTAACACCACAGAGAAACTGACAACACCGAAGTTAATGAAGTTATAGCAACATCTTGATTCAACCAGCATCCTGTCGATGTTTTTGGCAATATCATTGCAAAAATAAACTTCCTACTACCTTATCATCTAGGGAGATTTTTTCTCGCTAAACTTTTTCGTAGAATAACAGCTTTTCTACATGACCTAAAGTCCTAACAGACTTCAATCAGAAATTTGAAATTTAAAATACATATCCCCTATCTTTACTACAATGGATTTAATTCCATCTTTTACCTCCAATTTCCGTACAGTGATTTTCGAATCGATATATATTAAATAATACATAATACATAATGCATAATAATAGCTTGATCACCTGCGGTTGTGTGTCCGTCTAATTGGCTTTTTAATTTCAGTGTTTGGTTCAGCCTACCCGCCAAACAGTTTTGTTCTGAAAAATCAATTTGTAAATTGAAAATGACCTGCTCTTCAATTCAACAAAAATCGATTGATAAATATTCTTGCTGATTAGGAGAACTGTTCATAAGCTGTTTTTTAAGCTGTGGAAATATTCTCTCGATCGCACGCGTTCGCCACAGTACATAGATAGTACATTTGTTATTTTCGCTTTAGTAGCATTGCATAAAACTTGATTATTAATTGGATAATTTTGTTATGTACAGTTTGCAATGATGGTGGTTTCTCTGGATGTGCGACATTCAATATAATCACTAGCACTCATAACATTGCCAACAAAGAACATATCCCCCCATTGCCTGACGATTTCAGAATTTTGCAGCTAACCGCATTCTTTTCATAATTATTCCCTGTTTTCGAAAAAGTAAGTACGCTAGTGCTTACGAAAATGCTCGCAAATAGAGCTGAAAATAGTTCTTCTCGGGATATCTAGTATACGGAATGTTAAATGGATTATTTGGTGGATACCGAAAAGCGTAAACCTTTCAAACCCTTGAAACCCTTTACCCAGGGATCGGCAATCTTTTTTCAATTCCCCATGAAATCCTTCATACCTCAACGACTCCCTTCATGTATAGTAATTGATTAAATATTATCCATATTAAATTTCTCAATTTCAGGATAATAATTCCTTTGCCTGACCTGACCTGGTTGAAATATATATATAATTTATCGCCATATATCGCCAACAGCAAAAAGTCAACGTCTAACCAAGAACATCACAGTGAACGTCACCAAATTAAAAACGATAGCGCAATATAAAATGTATAATCCTCACAGTAAACGTGGCCTCTCTAATAAACTAGGAGAAAATGAATCCACACGGACGTTCTTACGTGACAGGAATAAACTAAGCATGCCCAAACAAAAATCAAACGAAACACTGTGTATATGGATCGCCTTTGACTCCTAAACATTTATCAACCCATCGGATAGCCACCGTTCGATATCTACCTTACCGACCCTTCAAAAAAATTCGAAAGTCGAATAATTCTACAACACTTCACTTCTCTTATCTAACCGCTGACCACTATATGCTATTTGGAAGTATGGGAATTCTCGATTGTCTTGTACTCGTGTCTGTTGAATATTTAATGTGACCTTCGTTCCGACCTTGGTAATTCTGACGTCAAATCCTCCCTATTTGCTCACTAAAAACAAATACCATCTCAATGTTCAAAGTTACTATGATAGCATCTCAATGTGGTTGTTAACCAGGTAAGTGATGTCCATGCTTCCCCTTTTAGAATAATTTATGCATGAATTATTTATATCTTTTGGTTCAAAACCATATAGACCACGTAGATAAATACAGGGTTGCCATTTTTCGTAGGACATAGGCGTTTGTTTCGGCGTGCACTTATGATGAAAAATAATGGATTAATTTGATGAGTTTATTTTTTGAATAAGTTTTTATTATTATAAGGAGACAGGATGATAGTCGTGCTCTCAAGCGGCTGACAGGATAGACAAAATGTTAAACTTGATGAGTTTATTTTTTAAATAAGTTATTTTCTATAAGGATTGCGGCTCGAAGTAGCCACTTCACATTCAGATCATTTGATAGTGAACCTGACAGTCACACCTACTTATGATATGTGACATGATTACTTTCGGTGGACATAGGAAGTATGGAATAATAGAATGGCTTCTCGCAGGCTATTTGAGTTCATATGACACTTATAAGAAGGCGTTCTGACGTTACCGTATCAGCTATAATGAACGTTTATATATCTATATATATCAAGTCAAACTGATGATTGAGAAGTGAAAATCATGTACTATGTAAATGATCCCTCGCACTACTGTACCCATAAATATTAAAACCTAAATTATCTACATGGCATAGTGAAGCAATTCCATCTTTTAATTTTCTGTTCAGCCAGGTAATACGATAATACACTGTTTGAAACTTCCAGATTGTTCTATCTCTCTATTTTTCACCAAGGCACTACTGTAATCGAATCTGATATGCTGATACGCGTAATTACACGAAAAATGTACTCAAAAATGTAAAACCACAGGGCCACAGAAAGAAAATACACACGTAGCTTCTGCTACTGTTGCTACTATCTAATCCGACTCGTCCAATCGACTTAAAGCGTTAATCTTGAAAGTGAGTTTAGTTTTGGTGCTCGCGACGAAGGTCGTAACGAGCTTCAGTATCGGCAGCGGCTCATCACCTTTCCGACCTAAGGCTTTTGAGGTTTGAGTTTGAAGAACCATTTGTAGTAAAGTGTATAACCTAATTTCCCGAATATAGCACGAACATGAATTATGAATTTGCACAACGTTTTCAGGTCTCTTATATACCCTAAACTTCGTTTTACTAAAGATGCTAAACTATCACAACCTGCAGGAATCCAGTGAAGTTGTATATCTACAGGTCGCTTATACCATAGAGACTATAGAGCAACACGCTGCACCACAGTTTACCACTTTATGTCATCTCAACTAAACTCTACGATTGGAAGTACATAGATTTTGATCACTTCAGTGAAAGTTTTCGATCGATATTAGGAGAAAGTACTTCATCTAGTTTATACCTTTAGTAGTTGTGACATCGATTTGCTAAAATCCAATGGTAACTGACTTAATTAATAATTGTCGATATTGATTCTGACATAACATGTTGGCCTTGTATCCCTGTGGATATACAAATAAAATAACAAATTTCCTTGGTTCGATCTAAGAAAAAGAAATCAATTGAGAAATGTACTTTGAGTTATGGCAATATATGTAATGCGTAATGCCTCATTCCAAAACTTTCATTTTACGAACATTGAATGTGTTTTTACTAAATTGGCATACACTCGAAATATACGCGACAAATCTATGTACTACTGATACTCGATTTTCCGACCAAATTGGGGTCCGGAATTGTAGAATTTACGTCGAATGTGGAAAATACTGTTGTGAAAGCAATTTAATTACTTTTAGCTTCTCACTGACACTGAGATGCACTTTTTTGCCTTTATCACCGATTGCCCTCGAAGACATTGCTACTCACAAAACTTATTTAGGTACCTATTAGTAAGTAAAATCAGGAGTAAACACTGCAACAACGGTCACGTTTNGTGGAGCAAGAAGACAAATGAGATTCGTATTGTATTACCAGGGATCTAAATAAATCATTGCCAATGGATATATAATCGTTGAGATCTTAATCAATATCCTATAACTATTGTAGACAAGATCATGCCCCTAAAATATGGAAATGGGATGATTGACAGGTACTGGTAATTGTATATTAACAAGTTCTAAAAGTAACGTAAGAATAATGAAATACATATTCGAGATCATACGAGATATCGACAACATACAACAGTAACAACATTCCCTTTTGTTCGCAACTCGCATTCTTTGGTGTTTGATTTTCCGAAACTTATCCGCACGTTATTGATACTTCTATCAAAAAATAGAATTTAATGGCCCAAGCAATTCCAGTACTTGAAAATTACAGGAATATGTATTTCCGATACTAGTTCTTTATATCAAATATTCCAATTAGTTGATGACATACCAGATTACAGTCATTTTATATACAGTATTCGTATTGTTTATGTTTACAATTTTGAGTACATTTTTTGCAAGCCGATGTAGCAGATGTAGAATTTCGACGCATTCCAAAAATATGATATGATATAATGATCAGTGATTTGATATCCACTTATAAGAATTCCTCGTGAAACATAATCACCCGGTACGAACGGCGATTGAAAAACTGGCAATTACCGAGAACAAAACTACGAAATTCCGAAAGGTTCAAAAGCCCTGCTAAATTGCAGAATATTGTGCTATATAATACAATATTTACGGTTCAGATACAGGGCCGGAATCATACAACGTTTGAATTACGGTGCTGAAAATTATACAAGAAATTCTTAGTCTAAAAAATCCGATGTTGTTACAATTGAAGATAAGTAAAATTGAACTATATTTTTCTACGACGCTGCTTTGCGCGTAATACAGATCACAAACTATACTAATGATTTGTAAGGTATTTGAACGTTTGTAGTTAGCTGGATTGTATTTGTCACAGTTAAGAATTAAAATACTCACCATATATTGTTAATCTTCTAATCTTCATATAAACGCAGCACACAATATCTAAGCATTCACAGCTAAACTATTACCTTACTATGAGCAAACTGGGCCTTCTCATTCCCAACCTTGCATCTCCCCTCACACACAACAACTTCAATTTTTCCATACCGATATTTCATACCAAAGCTGCTTCACAATCCAATAATTACAATACACACTATTTCCTTACTGTTCTTGTTATATTACCTTACTGAATGGCAAAAATCAAGCAGGAATTTGTCCTCTAAAGGAACAAGCTGTGGGGTTTCCAGTGCTTTGTAGCAATGTTTCTACAGACTACAAAGACGATAATGCCGACTAAACATTGCTACATTTTTCTACGTAGCATAGTGAAGTATGTGTTCTGCATATTTCTATTACTTCCAAACAGGCCGTCATGGCGTTGACAACCACTTATCGCCTATGAAAACTTGACATAGTTGTGGAATTGGAGCAATCATCATCATGATATTATGTCGAAAGTACATGTATAAAGTGTGAAGTAGATTTGTCCTTTCATTCCGTACTATTTTAACAGTCCAGCTACTCCCTACTTTACGACCAACTGGTTTAACGACCGATCACACTTACAGGCGCGTTATCACGGCTGCAACACTACACATTACCTTTGTTTTTGCTCTGAGATTTCAGTGTTGGTCGCTGCTTATCACATGTACCTTACAAAGTCTCTGAAAACAGTTACTGTTTTTGTCATACTATTAAATTCTATTTGACCTGTTGTATTAATAATAGTGAAATGGGGGAATAGTCTAAAGTTGGTGAGAGTATATACGAGGTTCGGTAACCCTCAAAAATTATTATGCTTAAGTCAACTAACAGATAGAGTATCACACTACTTTTTAATAATGAGTAATAAATAATAGTCACCATGGCTCCCATGGTCTAGGAAATATGGCTTGAGATTTAGTCATTTTTAACCAGGAACCAACTGATGGCGAAAACCGTGCTTCCACTTTATAACAAAAATATTCATGTCATTTAAAAATACTTCGTCGCTTAAGAAGTCTGCTACATGCAGTCATATAAAATAAGCACATTTATATAGTTATCAAATTTGAGATCTCCAGCTATTATACCATTTAAGCGCAAGAGTCTCGCGTACTAATTAATATTAATAAGGACCAGACATTATTTGGTTATTTTTATGTAGCATGTCGCAGTTAATCAAGTAACTGCTTGTCTTACATGTATCAGGTAAAACATGACAGTTGCTTACATCGTCTAATCGTTTTTAGTCGCCATTTTTGTCTTTGTTTATACTTTCCGAATGTATCTAATTATAGTGAGACCGGGGTAGATAAAAATATGCCAGATATATCGCTTTTATAAACAGATACTCATCTCTTAGCTAAGATGTTTCTATGTCATGAATCTAGCTATGCAGTTGTCGAATATAGTTGGACCAGAGTTACACATTCTATTAACCTATATTATCTATATATAGATAATTATTGATGCCGAATATATTTCTATCATATTGATTTTTTAAATATCTCCCTATTGTGTAAACTTGATAGAAGCATCATTAACTTTTGACTAAAATTATCCTCTCCGAGCACTCGAATTTTGTCGATCTATTGACCTGATATCCTTTAAAGCTAGTTCACGTTCACATATTTAATTCAAAATATATTTGATACGCCGCACTTAGTTTGTTGTCATAGCCAATCATTTTATTTCGAAAACGCATTAAAATTCAATAAAACGAAAAGAAATTGAATTTATTGAGAATATATTTAAATAGAAAAATAAAATTTAATACATCGCGCCATCACTTCGATGATACATTGAAATTACAGAATGTAATCTTGAGTATTGAACGATTCGTAAAGGAAAAAGTCGCTACCAGTGCTTCAAAAGTTCACCTACGAGGAGATCCGATATTTTATATCTTGTTTAGACAATTTCCATTAGCTTACAGATGGAACCGTATATACATGTGGGTTATGCTATTTCGACTGTTGCTTAGGATAGACTTCAAAAAAATAAAAATACTTTAAAAAAGTTTGGTGCGTCTATACGCTTACAAAATTAGCATAAAGTCATTCTTCCATTTTTTCAGCATTGCTGTTGACTGGATGCACGACATTTATATGTACAATATTGTTACTGACGTCATTTAACTATTCAGATCTTATAACATGGGAATCGGAGCTCTTTGAGTGTTGTTTTCATCGTATTTCCGTGAGATTTTCAACCTCTGACAAACAAGCAATACAGATATTTGCATTTCTAATTCAAAAAGCGATAATCAGTAACCGTAGTAACGTTATTTCACACATGACTGGTGACAAGGCGGGAACAATCGATCAAACAAGATTGGGTTTCTTTACATTGTTGTTCTTATAGCGCCATCTTACGGATGAAATATATTTAATTTTTGCGTTCCAAACACAATTACAACACAGGGGAGACTCATACTGTATTACCCTCAGACGTTTTCCGCTTTAGATTGAAGCAAGGGTGAGTATTAAAGTTACAACGGCTCAGAGAAACCATTAGCTGGTTGGTGTAGCATACTTGTGTTAGGTAGTATATTATTATTTGTGCATATCAACTTCGTATATCAGGCAGAGAAGCTTCTCTGCTAAGCATTATATTCAAACTTTAAATTTGCTTTGAACTATGAATATCTAAAGCCTGGCAAAGGCAGTGATAAGGGGTTTTGATTGTTAGCTGAGTTTGATACAAGTAAGTAGTTGCATATAGAGTAGAACATTTAGTACATGTACCTTCCAAAATTCCCATATCAAGAATCTGCAACTAGAAGCATAGCAGGAGATACAAAATGTTTATGTTAAATTCAATATTCAATACATGTATACAAAAAGATACAGTAGTGTTCAGTGGCGGCTCGTTGAAAATAGAATCGAGAGACTATCTTTTCATTTAATTTCGACTGGGAAAATACTTCACTGAGTTCAGTCTACTTTCAATTGTCACTATGTGTCAGTGGGTAATTAAAGTATTCATAGCAAGCACGGATTATTACACCATCCTCGGTCATTGTGAACACGAGACTGAGCTGAGCTGCACTGAATGCAGGATCGTTCCTTGATTAAGCCCCACTCGTCAACAAATACCATGTCATGTTATCATAGTATGTAACTACTAACTATGAAAGAAATATTTTTGTATCGTTTCAATAAAAATTCAGTTATGAATATATTCAAAATAAAATATACAGACTATTTTAATATTGCAATGTGAAGTTGACAGAGTCATACACATGGCAGTAGATGTACAGTATATGGGGACTACAGCTCTACAGCCGAGCCGCCACTGGTAGTATTCGTTGCTATCAAATTCACTGATACTTTGAATAGTAATACAGTATAACTGGTTTGCTATTTGTTACTATTGGCTTTGCTATTCAGTACTATATACGTTTTGTGAGGTTTGATAAGATGAAAAGTCGCAAAAATAATCATCTGGTGATTGGATATTCCAATTTTTTCGATGTAGTATTTGGAACTTAAGAAGGAAGTAAATTTGGAACTCTACAAATACGATGTTATTTGAACCACAAACCGTTTACGTCAGTTAGGCCGATGGGTAATACTTCACTTTTACAGAATCAACGCTGCGCTGTTTTAAAATACTGTTCCACCTTCACGAACCCAACCGCAACATTCCGTTACCGAACTGGTGACGTCGTACTAACCCAATTATTTTCGATACATCACCATTCCATTACTTCATCTATATCACCCAACACATGTCTCCGGTATGAGAATTGCGCTTCATTATTAATTTTTCCCGGAATAGCTCGTGTAGAAATAACATAAGAGTCAAAGATCCGTCGTTTTCATGTTGAGAAAATCTTCGGAGTTAAGAACAACTTCCTTGTCGTTATTATTGTTTTTACCGGAGAGATTGAATATATAATCGGAAGAAGTCGATCGATTTACCGAAGTAGAAGAGTAAAGATCAGGAGATTCCGGGTTCACAGTTATCAGATTTGCTGTTTCATCGTCGATGATGCCTTGGGAATTCTTAAAACGACCGCTTGAAGTTCCTTGCTGAACGGTTGTGTGGTTGTGTGTTGCTGTACCAGTGTGGTACGGGGATTGTGGACCTTCCTGTCGATTCGTCGATGCGACTCCACGCCCACCAGTGCCTGTCTTCTTATGTCCAAAGCATCTCAAGATGTGATTTTTGCAGTTTTCACTAAAAAAGATCAGTTTGATAATTAGGAAAACACGTTTACTGTTAATTACTTATGTTTAAATGTTGGTTTACTCCAGTAGCGGACTAGGCCCGGGCATCCCCAGAGCCAGATTTACCTACTACACTCATCAGTAGGTTCAAAATGTATAGAGAAGTTTGCATGTTTCTATAATCAATATGTATATATATATAAATAGAACATTCTTTTAACAGCATTTTACCAAACGATACATTTTCCCCACCGGGAATTCCCCGATTCCCCCTATTTCCAGTCCGCCACTGGTTTGTTTACCTAGTAGAATACTAACAATCACACAAACTGGACAAACAGTGTAATGTATAATCAAGACAAGTTATTTGGAACCATCAAATTGGATTAGCGGGAATATCAGATCATCATAGAAAGTATTATTAAGAGTTAGAAGCATTAAGGAGCTTGCATGAAGCGCCCTAAATAGTTGGACTTACATTTGCTGCATGATATGCTAAATACAGTTAATTTCGTATTGATATATAATGTAAAGAGTCGCACAATACACAAAGAACAAAACAGTAACATATTTTATAAAGGCGAAGCGAGCTTGTAACAAAAAATAAGTATACAGTAGCATTTACCGCGAATAGTGATTACGCCTACTAACTCTAACTTTGATTTTCCGTTCACTGTTGGAAAATATCCTAAATTCTGTATATATACGTGAGTTACGATTGGATACTATTTTAAAACATTCAGTTGTTAGCTTGGATTTTATTACGACTGTGCCATGTTATGTGGAAATCTATTGTCAGACCTTGGCTACAGACCCCCACGATCAACTCAACTGTACTGACATCCTGAGATGATAATTTTCTGATGTCGGGAAATAATCATCTTCATGCATCATTCGTTCGAAATAAAATTTCGTGATCTCATTCTAAATGCACTTGCTTTCATGCAGAATGAACTCATTCACAGATGTTAGCTCGAAAGGTAAAGAAAATGTTAGTCAACAGAACATACTCAAGTACAGAAAACAAGATTCATTCATAAAAATCAAATGCTAATCTCCATGACGCCAAAACGTAACAAAGGAAGGGTGTGACGTTAATGGGATGACAAATCAACAGAAATTAGTCGCAAAATAAGAATGTTGTAACTGTCTATCACCGAGACACACGTTACTCACGATTATGTTATTATACCTTAGTGATGATGCGTGATTGATTCCTGGGGTCTTAAAAGAACATATTCGTGATTATTAAGGTTCTTCGACGAGTCAGAATCCGAGGATAATTCGTGATGTAGAATCACTGTATGAGGTGCAGCGTTGTTGGTCTTGATAGGTACAACAGCAGGTTCAATACCGTTTGAACAACCTACACAGGTTGTCGTAGTGAGAGCACATGTTAAAGCTGAAGTTGCCGTTTCGCTTCTTTGCATGCGAACCCTACTGTTGCCATAGTCCTCTGTTCTTGTGCTGCGTCTTCTCCGTCGCTGATCCATTAAACTGCAGCAATTAGAGTGGTTATTGTGAATGTACGTTTTTTGGCTTCACAAATAACCTAGTAGTTATTGACTCTGATTCAGTTGAGGACGGAAATTATCTCAAGTGAGAGGAAGAAAATTTTAAAATGAAGAGAAGATGAAGATGAGGAGTTGTGGCACCTTGTGTGTCATCCATTGAATAGTACAAGATCCTACTACGAAGAATTACTGTATACAAAGCATGCAACTGAGAACGATAACTACCTAACTGAGCGAGAAACTGAAGACAAATTGAGATAAAAAATGTCTGCGCAAGCTAGAATCCAATACAGCTATACAAGATGCAAAAATCTCTACATAAGATGCTTCTTTAGGCAAGTAAGCAAAGCAATTACTGCGTATTGAGATGAAAGATGTGACATTCCATGAACAGTCCGGATGTAAGTATCGAATTTGTGATATGGCAGAGTTTGGAAACATCACTGAATATAGGCTTATTCAAGGTATAATAAAGATCTCGTGTTATCATGGATGTATGCATAGTGAGACGTCTCAATTTTGAAAAGATATAAACGTCCTATTTGAAATGAACTACGTGAGAAAACTTGTGTGAAACTTGATATGTCATGTTTGTGTTAAGTCCACTGTTCCAGGATGTGTCAGTGCAAAATAACCAAAAACAGTATAAGCTAAGAGAATCAACAGACGATGACCACCACCTTCCTTCAGGTTAATATATGCCAGATGAAAAAATGAAATAAGAATGTTGGTGTATACCATACAATCCAATGCCAAATGCAAATCATTTTTTCACAACTGTAAGTACAGTGAGACCTAGTCTTAGTATCCCTATATAATATTGTTAGAGTAAATTTTTAAAATCGAGAAATTTAGAATATTAATGAAATTTACACTGTATAAAAGATTGTTATTATTATGGGTTAGAAAAATACTTCATGCGAATAAAGCAAACGTATGACAAAGTAATATGCAATATCAATTTAAATGCTGTTCCCCTAGTATGGTACCAAGGTACGTGTATTAAAGAATTTCGGTAACCGAGGAAATTTGGTCGACTTCGAAGTTCCACAGTGGTGCAGTAAAGAGCTGTTTAATTTAGTTCCTTGTATACAACTTTAGATTGCTCGTGCCCCTATTTTCTACCAAATAATAATTACTCCAGCATCCCTTGATTACATGTTAGCGAGTCTCACTATTTTACTTCAGTTTGCTCGCAACACAATCATCTACCAAGTAATAATTACATGAGCGTCTCTTGATTACAGGCAAGCAAGTCTCCCGTTCCAGTCATTCTATCTTAACTTGTTCTGGTTTACTGTGTCGTGTCAGTGTTATCAAGATAGAGCTGGTATGTTTATCAAGCATGCAGAATTACTCGACTACTACTGTAGAGACATCTTGACAGGCTAAAAGATAACTAGATACAGCAATAGAACTACTGGGATTTATGGAATTATATATAACGAATGCTGAATGCAGACACAAATCGTACACTAAGCGTGGAAACTAACAGGTATGAGCTATAATTTTATTTATCATATCTTTAATATGGTTTTATTTCCTATTTCGTTGCTGTCATCATTTGATATTAGGTTATGTAGCATGTATACCGTCCATGTGTTGATTACTATTGTAAACTAACGTGTTAGAATATTGTTTACTGTGTCCAGGCAGATTTCGTTACACTAGCTAGTGACCAGTAAGTATATTGTATTGTAGATAATTGTATATACGTGGCGGCCATGTTATTATATCACCGCCAAGCGCGCGCAGTGTGTTCATGTGAACAACAATTATTTAGTAGTTTATTCATTTGCGTTCGCCACGATTTTCCGACAGTGTCTTGCAACCAAGGATGTCGTATAATTGATGGTGAAGTATTGTATTATATTGTATTAGGTCACTAGCATGTGTTATTGTATGTCTTGTTAAGTTATCCCATTGTTATATTAGTTAGATACTTATTTACTTAGAGTAAATAGGTTTGAAATATTGCAGAAAATTCAATTATCTGTAGTTAGACACTAGTCCTCAGAAGTAAGGGGCGTAAACGGATCCTGGGTTCACAGGAAAAACATGCAATAAAGCGTTACGTACTTTAGTTATTGCGGCATCTGCTATACGGAAACTTTAAAAAATAAAAAAAGCAGTAAACTTCATTAGGTCTGACAATTCCAGACTGTCATTCAGGGTGATTGGCTTTGTAAATAAGTTAAAGAATTTGTACAAGAAAATCTCCAACCGCTAAAATCCATTAAGGAATACGTTATACGGAGAAACGTTAAAAAGTTGCCCCAGGTGAGTTTGAGTTCAAGTTATTTGACTAAAAGATATGGCATTTCCTTCAAATACCATAGACGGCTTCGCTCGATTGGGTCTCAATGGTCATCTCTGCTGCCCACACCCGAGCAAAGATATTTACATTTACTCGAATTTCAATCCATGCACACAAACAAATACCAAACAGACCATTAGAGTTTAGTCATCCAGCGAAAAGTAAATGCTACTGAGGTAAATTATATCTTTGGAAGTTCGGGTCATTTCATACTACGCGACGCGTCGCGTTCACTTACCTATGAATAGTAATTGTTAATACAATTGACAGTTTCCATTAAACCCGTAGGAACCTTTATATTAGGATTGTGTATTTTCATCGTGTTGACTTTGTAAAATTGTTTCACTGGTGTGGTATAAAAAAATGTGCCAAGTTGAATTAGGTTATTGTTGTGTATCAGGAAGTTCTAATGAATCAAAATGTACATGACGTAAATGGAAGTGATGAATAAGCAGTAACATCCAGTAACTAGAACTAAACGGGAACCTACAGATTTTGTACTGCTGTATTGTAGGACATATTAAACTGTTGTAAAGTATTGGTAAATAATTTTCGAAATAGATTTGATATTCTGAGTAATCCATACTTCAGTATTCTTCAATACAGAAATGTGTTTTTGCACTTTTACGAGAAATGTCATGTCTAATACTTGTATATATATATAGTGTTTTGTATTGTCGACTGACATGAGTTTAACTGCTCAATATGGTTATACTTTATGTGCGTGATGTAGTAGTAGTGTACACCCAAAAGCATACTCCAAAGGGTTCACTAAACAAATGTCGTACGATCCGAAAGTCCACATGCTATCTAATTTACGAATCACATTATGGCATACGTCGAAATAATTAAATTTTTGATAACTATATAATTGATTCAACGTTACATGTACGTAATTATCTTCTACGCTGTTGTAGCTATAGTACGACTATTATTTCGTAGATATCGCATGCATTCTTCGTAAGCAATACGCAAAGCAAACGAAAAAGATAAAATTACTTACTCAGTTTTATTGCAAGTCACTGTTCTTTCGCATCGTGAGACCATCTGCCCGAATTTCACTCGAACATCTTTCATAAAAACTCCGTATAACAACGGATGTATCGCAGGATGCACGTACATAAAAACGAAGAAAATCATCCTCACCTCCTGTAAAATAACATACCAAGTTAACCGCGGTCCCTCTAAAAAATGAGTGATACCTTGATCGTGGTGTAATCTGAGCACTAGAGTCACTAGACTATAGTTTTATGCGAGGGATGCGTTGCTAAAAACCAACGAATAAAATGAGTAAATTAAATGGGGGAACTTGGGCATGGGTTCTGGAATGCTTCCTAATTTTTTTTTATGTAATGCATTCATGCAAATATGACATATAATAAGGTTCACCTCTGCAATTATCTTAGTAGCAAGAAGAGAAAATGCTACTGTCAACATTTTTCACTTTTCATCAATTAAAGGTAATTTTCAACAGACAAAAATCAAACCTACAAGCTCTCAAACAGTGGAAATTTATCTTGCATGGGAGTGAAAATAATTAACTTTTGTGCGCATGCAAATTTTCGATGCGCTGGTTGCAACTGTGAACATACTCGTAGATAGAGCATTGAGTGAGAGTGGCGTTGAGCCAGGGAACAGTTTCATTTTGTTCCTGCCATGCTACTCTCACACACGCTCTCACATCTATTAAACTTGTATATAGTGAATGTTGGAAAGTGTAAAATACGCTATGACGTAAGAGCATACCCCGGAAACCATGTTGTGCTCATTGATCCAGTACGCGATACCGAGTCCGTAGTAAGGTCCCCATAAAATCACGAACGTTAACGTCACCAGTGACGTCATGAACATAGTTTTTCTTCGAGCCCGCGTGATGTTGACGATGTTTGAACTTCGTCTTCCCATCATAACTGTGAAGAATTAAAATTTCAAGTTTCAGGAAAACGTGAATCAGATTACTGTATGCAAACCATAGGTTGTATGACATTAAATTACCTCTGTCACGTCGCATCATATTGGTAATTTCATAAACAACCAGCGAATAAGAGACGACAGTCACTATCATTGGTAAAATGAAACTCATGAACATAGTGAAGAAATAGTACGGCCTCCTGTCGGATCGGCTCTGTACCACTAGATAGTCAACGCATTGATAGAATGGGCTGTGATCAGGGCAAGGATCAGCTTCCTCAACGGAGAATAAGACAGCCTGCGTAACAAAAAAATATAGAGTTGTACGGAATGATTTTGATATATTTTATTACAGTAGACCAGAGGTCGGCAAACGTTTTTCGTGATGGGCCAAATAGCAATAAATAGTTGAGGCTATGCGGGATATTCATCAGAATGATTAACACTTCACACTGACTTAAAAGCAAATCCACTTTTCTGGTTTTGACAATGACATAGTGGTTATGCACGGGGTTATGACACTAGAACATCATTATTGCAATAAGATCACTCAGCTAAAAAATATATCAAACGAATTTAAAATCAATTCAGTTCATCCATTCCGTCTCATGGAAAATTTGTTCATGCCAAATTTTCTCCGCCCACGACGCACTATACGCACGATTGAATTCGATAAATTTAAATATAAAGGAATGTGGGAATAAGGATATTTACTTTGCGATTTAAAATTTCCTCCCTGTAATGGATACCTTGTGACTAACTATTTTGTGATTCGATTTGAAAAATTACCGGGTTCTTGAGAAGTATGAAAATTGGTGGCTACACTACAGTGGTTATATGCTGTAATTTGAGGCAAAGCTTCGCACTTCCCATGGAATGCGCGTTCTAATACATTGAATGAAAGCTTACTGGAATATTTTCGTAAATAGCCAGAAAGAAACCCGGCGCTGCCCGGATAAGACTTTAAAGGGCTTAGTGTAAGTATCCAGTTGGAATTAGAGATGTTAAGTATTGTTTCACCTCTAGAGGGCGATAGAGCAGTCCCGGGGCGTTCCTGAGCATCAGGGAATCTTTTTTTGGAAAAATTAACGTCACCACCACCGGTACCGGGATTCTCTAAGTCATCGCGCCAAATTGCGCCAAATGGTTCAAATCGGTCCAACCGTTTGGATTTTTATAGCATAGAACCGGCACATACATTCACTTTTTTAGATATAAATACGAGAAAGTCTTACCGCTGGTATGGCACTTATTATGCTAACAGTCCACGCAAGGATGACCATGTATTTTGTCCGCATTCGTTGTCTGGGTAAAGTTGACATCGGTTGTAAGATGCTACAGCATCGATCAAGGGCTATCACCTTCAGAAAAAAGAATTGTTTCAAAGAACCACCTTGATCTAAAGTGACTTAACCGCAACACAAGTGCTAGAACATGATCTTTACCCTGCTTTTATTCAAACAGCAGACATAGATCTCCTCCCTAGTTCATTATACTAAGTACCGCAGCCTAAGTCGTTTGACGTCAGATAGACAGAGAATCCGGGTGATCAAATTTAAGTACGATTGAAGTTCTGATATATATATAGCGCCCTGGAAGTTCCCTGGGAATACCTTAACGTCCTTGGAGGTCGAGTTTGGTAAAGTATTTGTGATTTAAGTACCCGAAACTCAACCGAGCTTGTCCCTCTACAAGTTCAACAGTAAAAACACATAACTATGTAGTGCAAACCCTCTCCTCGCAAATGTAAGTATTTCAGAAGTAAATAAAAAGGACACTCCCTATAGTGCGGTCCGAGCAACCGTTATAAAAAATGTCAGTAAACCCGTGTACGCTATATTACAATATATGTTACATAGATTTTTCACTATTTTTATCGTTAAAGACCCTCCAAGGAGAAAGTAACTACTGTTACATGTTATGGTCTTCAAACCACATCCTTGTACGCATTAGTATATGCTTCATACATGTTGGTTTTGATTCCGGGAACTGCCTAATATACAAGCACCTGGGAATCCTGAATCTGATTTATGTATACGTTGAAACCCCACCAGTTGTAGGTTCAAGTATGATTTCTTCGTAATAACTGTAATTAGCGCTATATCAGGAAGTAGTCTCGGTAGAAATGTCAATATTAGTAAAACTTGAAGTAGATAAATGAAGTGAATTGAATTTGTGGAATCTTCCATTTGTGACGTTTGTATATCATCTATTTGGAAATATAACATAAGATTCTTGCTCCAGTCATTCGTATAAAAAATTTGCTATAGGGCAGACGCCAGCTACACTCTACAAAAACAAGATGTTCTTAGGAATCGAGTCAAGCTCTAGGTGTATATAACCCATGCGGATTGATTTGCAGCGAGACTTAGGTTAGGTAAATATCACTTTTTATAACCTAGTCATACTTATTATAATACATCTATATTATTATGTACTTACCACAACCATGAACGAGTTAATGTACATCCCCATTTGTTTACACATCTGACAGATTTTGCAAAGCACATTTCCTCCTTTCCATTCCATCGTCGTATTCCATATAGCATCTAAATAAGACAAAGTTGTGTATCGGGTTTGCTAAAATCGTATTGTAAATTCATCAATGCTAAACGTGAAATTGCTCAATGTTATAAATGCGAGATCATTATATCAGTACGGAGGAGATGAACTGGTTTGGGTGAATGCAAGATTTTGGTCTAAGAATAAAACTTTTAGAGGTCACTAGATGCGCAACGCAATAATTAAAAACTATATTACATTCATGAGAATTAATTAGCTGGTAAAGAGAAATATTCATGTTAATCATCAGTGAGCAGTGTGAATATTCTTTAGGGAATATTGTTGTGATATGACAATGGCATTCAGCGTTGGATGCAAGTTATTTACCACATTCGTTTGATAAAATACTCTGATATTGGCATAAAGAGTAAGGGTAATGCGTCAGTTGACTAGAACATACGCAACCTATGACTATGTACTGTGATTCACCTGCGACACCATGAACAATACTGGGAAATGAAAAATATCTAACATTATACATAATTTAATGCATTCCAATGTAACTACATGCGTAATTCTACACTAGAACTTGTAATCTACTTCGATATACTGTGTTTACACTGCTCTACGAACATCTGGCGGCAACTCAAATTACTTTTTAAGTACGTTGTAATGTAAATGTAAATTTACCTGCATGGTTAATTTCGATGCAACACGTTTCTTTAATTTTTTTTGCATATTATGTTTACATGTGCACCCCCAGTTGTTATCCTAAGGAGACATACATTTTGCAATGATTTTTATGAGATGGATAAAACTTATAATAACTTGAATGCTTCATCCATTGAAAGCGCAAAAAAGCCCAGTGTAATTTTGTAGATTTGTCAAACGACGATGTTAGGTGCACGCACATAACCGCATCACAGTGATTCTAATTCAATTTCGAATAGGTTGCAAACACTTCAATGTAAAAACTCCAGATATATGGTGGTATGAGTGATTGTGAATCATGAATCATATCTATTGAGGATGTATAAATCCATTGTATATTACGTAGCGTGAGGTTCATTCATTATTCAATCTTACATCCGGTATGGTTTCATTCCAGAATCATTTCGTGCAAAGATTTTGAAAAATAACTGATAATTCATTTACATCTATTCAATATCTATCTCATCTCTCACAATTACCGAATAACTATTAAACGCCGCATAAGGTGCATCCTGAAACCAATTCTGGTTATGTAATTTATTAAACTCTCAGGCTTCTCAGAATAAGTTAGCCGGCACTAAATATCTTAGACATGACCTTTAGATAATTGTTTCTCTTTTTTTTATCACTTGTTTGACATAATTTAGTACTCGCTGTACGGTCGTTCAAAGTTCTTTCTGTAATACGGAAAAAGATCAAGTAAATATTCGCGTGAAACAGCAAAAAGCAATTTTCAAGATTTAATCTCGGAGTATGAAGTCAGGTTATTTTTACTGATGACTCAAAAACCAAACTATGTCGGCAAACAACAAAACAATAAAACAATGTGGTCGAGCGGAAATGCTTGCAGGCAAAATAAAAGGGTCTTTTGTGTAGCAGGCAATGTATCGTAGTTAACAAGATTATGTACTGTTACCTTAGTATAATAATCTTTACAAATGTATCGTATACTGTATATAGATATGAAATACATGGGTCGACCTGATAACGACATCATGGAATGACAAAGCTTGTGTTTTTGTAGCCAAAGACAAAAACCTCATTGACGTCAATCATATGAGTCGTATCGGAACTTGGAGCATGACATAGAGTTTCTAATTTTAATCCTTTACGATATTTTACTTTGATGTGACTACATTACTATGCTATACAATATACTCGCGAATAATTTTAATTTGTACAACTATATACATAGAGTCATAGACGAGTGTGAATAAATATACTAAATAATTCGAATTCTTTGCCTTTGATTTGTGTTCTTCAACGTTTTATCTGTGCCTACGCAAAATTGTGACCGATTTAAATATATCTGGATAATGTATATCTATCTGTATACACTTATGCCCATATTCCAATAATGTATGGTGTATGGCCCCTACCTAATGGAGAATAGTCTGAGTTCTACTATACGATCACGGCAACCCACTAGAGGCGTTTTCCTATCGATGTTCGAATTAATACACGGCCTGATAAGCAGGCAGGGATCATCCCATGTATTGATTTGGTAATGTAAAAATTTCTTGGAATATGAGCAGGATCGTGACGACCCCGTGACCTCAGTATTAAAAACAAATCTTTTGCTGAGCCATCCTAGTTCCTCTAATAAAAACAATCTTTGATTAAGACCGGGAAACCAGAGTAGTTTAAGCCAACAATGTTCCACCTCATTGAATTTTACACCTAAAATGACAGGCACACACGCTGTGGATAGTTTAATTTATTAGTTGTAAAAACAGAAAGTCACGCAACTTTGTTAATCATACTCTAGTAATTCTGCAGCGTTCAATTCTAGATCATGCGAGTGGATCAAAGTAAATATCACGTCATTTGCAATAGTTTTGTTTAATCTAAATATGTAATAAATCTATGATTGTTACTCGACACAAAATAAGAATTGGAAAAATTGCGATCTCTTATACAATAAGTGGTGTTCCTTGGATGACATGCAAGATACTCTAAGTAGGTTTTCAAATAAGTTTCTATTATTATCGATATCTCCTTGGACTTTATTCAGAGTGTATGCTGTAAAGATTCTGACATAGTGCGGCGAAAATCAATAAATAAATTTACGTTTGCTTGTACCGTAAGTACCGAAAACGTCGTACCTGTACTATTCGATGAGTCTGCGCTTGTAATTCGTTAATCAATTATAATGGATCATTTCAGTTTTGTCAGTACTATGAAATATTACAGTGAGCTTCTACATTTCACGGATGATAGGATGATTTCTTTATGTTCAGGATATACTTTAGGCATCAGTCAATGTGTATAGTCAGTTTAGAGATACTCTGCATAGATGTATATGATACCAGTTGTAATAAAGTGTTAAAATATATTGGGCAGTTTTGACACGATTGGAATGTCACTGTTAAAACATTTGACATTCCATCTATATGTAATATAACTCTGTAATAATTTTCTTTAACTTATCTTTTGCTGTATCTCACTGTTTTGTGCTCCGATATTCGTCGACTAGTCGACGCCTTGGGGATTGTTCGTTCAGGAATTCATTAAAAAAACTGATACAAAAATCCTTCATCCAGATAAAACATACACTGCTTCTTACACCCACAACAATGCGTTGCGATAAAAAAATAACTTAACCTTCTTTGATATTATCAGAACCGACAGTGTCAGACTACACGATATATTCCAATGTACAGTACAAATTTGACAACGTAATTGAGCTACCCTTACATTGTTAGTGTGTTACGATTGTCAAAACATCCACCGCGTACCGCGATTGGACATTTTTCATTGGGACTGACGCTATTTTAAATTAAATTTATGACGATGTTCGGATTTGTGTTGAATTCAGTTAAATCCAATAACACATCTGTTCCGATATACACTCCTCCATTCACTGGTGGACATCTGCTCAATTATGTATTTGCTGCACAACGATTTCCCCACTTGCAAGCTCACGAGGGCATATCACAGCAGCACGAATATAGATTTGCTTACCCCAAATTCCGTGTATAATTCTAGAGCTTGTTTACCACATTAGGAATATCATATTGCAACAAATCATCTCCGAAAAATCGATCCATCCCACGAACGAGAATTCCCAATGAAAGGTAAATCTTTCTTAACTAAACCGCATCAAAAAATAATTATAAATTCTTTGAAAAATCGACTTTCGGGCTTCTTTTTGTTCGAGTGCTGACTTCAGAATAATTTTTTTCCGGTCGTGTGAGTTTTCAAGGATCGTGATTTGATTTTAATAGGTCAAAACAATAACAGCTTGTATAAGCCTTCATCCAGCTGACTAAATATTGCGCGTTATCAAGGGGGAAATAGAAATAGTCAAAGACTAGTAGGTATGCTATGCGGATTTGAATGACGCCGTTTCCTTTCATACATTGTTCGCCCGAAATTTCGTAATATGTTTTCTCACATTTGTTTTTATCTGTACGTGACGCGTTTCAGGTACATATGGAATAATAGCAAAGTGGTACTGCATATATTGAAATACGTATAAGAGGCTGTTGATTAAAATGTTGCTGATTTCACATATTTTGTATGACAGCGTATGCTTGCACAATGGCATAATCACATCATCTACGTCAGTGGAGAAATAATGTACATCGATAGTTTCTCAATGTAATCTTGTTTATGAAGTTTTTATGCAAATTTGTTACATGTCGTCATCGCAAAAATCTCCTTCGTGAATGTAGGCTGAATCTAAACTATATTGCTATAAAGTTTCTTTTTGAAATAGCACGTTGGGCGAGGCCGGATTAATCTAATGTTAGCATATGTATACAGTACGAACCGTACCCCACATCTTGAATTACCAACTAAAGCACTACTGTAATTGAATCTGATATTTTAACAGACGAAATTGCCAACAGAGACGCTCGAAAACCTAAAAGCGAAGGGCCTGAAGAATTTGCTACCCTTGATGCTAAGTTAATCGGATTATGTTTTTATAAGGTTGAATCGCAACTTAGGTCGCTTCTTATTGATTTTTTGAAACTTTGTGCAGATTATTCTTTGCTCCATTACTGTTAGGGGAAACTGAAACGAGCGATGAACTCGTAGAGCACAAATATTCCTTCATTTACATAAAACAAAAGCCAGAAATCGCTTACATATAAGTGATAAGTCATCACGCGCGGCTTTGTTAAATAGGGGCAACGCTTTAAAAAGTATTATTATGAATAAACAACAATAACGTAGCCATTTAAAATTCCTATTTTGTATGCATATGTAAATGGATATACTGGATTCATTTTTCAACAAAATTATCTTGCAATAAATGTAATTTCCTTACCTTTTAAAATAGAAACAAATTTTTCAAGGGGGTGCGAGAATTTATTTTCAGATCCAAAGGGGTTGCCGATCACTCAAAGGGTTAAGAACCACTGCATTAGATAAACTCACGATAAAGGAACTATTTATTTTATTGTGTTGATGGGATAAACAAGGTGAAATCTCAGACAGACCCTTTGTCATAAAACATCTCCATCACTGTTATCACCACTCACACAAATCTACTTGGTAATAAGCTTGTTTATCATCCCATATTCACGCGATCATTGTGATGAACGGTCCGTGACAAATCTGAGCGCGACTTCCTTGACATTGGTTTTAATGCCAAATTTGTTGACTACAAACTTGGAACCGTGAAGGCGTTGTCCCTCGTGCGTTTCCGTTTATGGTAAAACAGAATAGCGAGAAATTTGAAATGTGGGATTTCTTTCAAATGACGTGCATTGAAGATTTTCCGTTAAAATCGTCTTTCTCGTTCATCATATTCTTAAAAGCGCATCGCAGTGTTCAATATTTGTTTATGAAAAATGGAAATGAGTGACGTTATCTGTCGTGAGATCACCAATTTGAAAAGAACATAAATAATCGGAAGATAAATGTCTTTTGTAATATTGTTTATGCTCGAAATTGCAAATGCTGCTAATGTAATATTGAGACTTGCGTAATAACGATTCATCGTAAATTTATACCAGCAGNATAACTTGCTACCGCAATGATAAGAAATAATTATTCCAAGTTTTTCCAGGAGTCCGCACCAAGCCGATCAGTCAAAAAATTTGGACTGGAAGGGTGATGATCGAAGAAGGTATAGTTCATAGGTCATAAGGCAGGGGTGTCCAAAGTCCGGCCCTCGGGCCAAATGCGGCCCAGGAACCATTTTTTTATTGGCCCGCGGCAAATTCTGAAAATAGATTGGAATGTTAATCTTCAAGGACGAGATGCACGGATGAGCCAGCTAACGCTCAAGCACAAAACTACAAATTTTCCAAAGACATTGTCCCAAACAGAGCCCTGCACCGCGCACTTCGCATCTTTGAAAAAGGACCCCGGGGCCCCCTTTTGGCCCGCGGGCGTCTCCGCTTTATCAAATATAGCCCTCTTTACAAAAAGTTTGGGCACCCCTGCCCTACAGAGAAGCTGTACAGGAATCTATGGTGTGCTTTTTTAGATGTACAGTTGATCCTCGAATAACGCCGTTTCGTTGAACGAATGAATGAAAAGTGTCGATGCATGAATTATTTGCGATTTCAAAAAGCAAAATTCAAAAAATTGTGAAAGTTTGCCATTTGTCCCAGGCGACAAGAATAATATTTACGAGATAATACTCGAGAAATACGTATTTTAATACAGTACATGCTGCTCGTTAAATTGAAGTCAAGGGACAAGGCGAATTACTTCCATCTAACCGGAGAGGTAGCGAACTTACTCTGTATCTAGAACAAGGTTAATGGATATGCTCCAATGTCACTGCGTGTTTAAATCCAACAAGTTCGTCAAACAGCGCACACGAACTGCATCATGGCGAAACCAAAATAATGTAACTGAGTAACTTGACATTTAAAATGATCGGGTTTGCTATCAGAGAGCAAGAATTGTCTGTGGAGAATATACGATGCTTTGCGTCATTTGCGATTTAAGACAACAAGCCTGTACATTGGTATGTGCAGCTCGGTCAAGGCCTGTCTGTCATGCGGTAAATGTCAATGGATACGCACAGAAAACATTTTACCTAAACCATCGTTATTGTGTATGACAATTATTCACCAGAAAGCGAACGAATGAATACTCAGGACAGACACGATATGGGCTAACCAACATTTCCTCCGACATTTACGATACCTAAGAACAAGAAGCAGCCTATAGACCCAGTCTTAGATTAATGATGTGCTTAGCTAACAATAAAACGCCCGCGAAACGCTGAATATTCGTTTTGACAACAGTTGCAAACGTTTGAATGAAACAAATCAGGCGCTTACAAAAAATGTGATTACGGTGCATTAAAATGTACAAGAAAATGTGACAGAAATGGCATTTCCAATACTGTCACACTAAAAGCTAAATAAATCCAGACGAAGCTAACTGAACCAAACGTCTCGAACCACAGTATATAACCTTACAAACGGTTAGTAAAGTTTGTTGTTAGATTGCTAAGAGAAATGAGACACCACAGTCCCTACACTGATAAACTGAATAACAAGAAATCATCAGGGTTGTACAGGTTCTCATTTCACTTCCAGCGCTTATTCGATTATAATGTGTTAGTGTATAAGATAAAATAAATTAAGGCAATCTATCTCTAGTATAACTGCTAAAGACTTTGCAAGAAGCTTTGTACTCACCATTTAGCATTACAAGGAATGTGAATGCGAGATCTGCTAGAGTAAGATGCATCATGATCATGTGTACGTGTGAGGAAGATGCTTTTTTGTAAACGCACGATAGAACGAATAGATTTCCAACTGAACTCAGAAGAAAAAGAGACCAAGTGAGAAAAACCCGAATCAATTGAGTGTCGGTAAAGACGAGTGCATTCTGAAATATAGAAAATAAATTTTGCATTACTGATTAAAATGACCATTACAAACAAAAATGAGAATGTGGTTGGCATGGATAAAAGTGTTCTCCTCTAAATGAGTCAGGGTCTCCTCAATCCATATGCGTGGAACTTGGAAATGATAAGGGTATGCAAAGAATGAATAATTGTATTAGAAGTTACGTGCTAGATATTCTAATCAGTAAATTTAATATTGAAAAATAGTAGCCCTGAAAATCTACTACTGCCGGTAAGGGATATTTTTTAATATTGGTGATTTCCAGTTCCCTGTTAGTCCCACATTTCACAGTATTTCCTATTCGTGTTCCCCTTTTTTTACATTGAGGGGATAAATAAAAATATATGATAAAAATTGAAATATGCATAGAATTCATCCAAATTAATTTCATTATAGATAACGTGAGTATTGAATATTACCTTTCCCTTCCTTAATTCTATATAGTAGGTTAGGTAAACATATATTTTTCAGGGCGTTTTCAAGGCGTAACCTCTCCCAAATTCCCTCTCTTCGATTTGTAACTTTTTCAGCGTGTGACGTAATCTAAATAGCAGTGAAGTCGACCGGAAAGTATCTGATATTAATCTCGACTAGTCGAAGCTCTGACGCAGAAAGCTTAGCACAAATAATTTATTTCACGTCATAGAAAGACATAAGAGGTTTTATTCGACTTTGATGGAATGGAACGTAATGTCTATTTTAACCTTCATTGCATGAACAAACGTCCTTCATCCGCTGTCCGGATATCCTTATATTTCTGATCAAATGCCATTGCACGTATACAGCATACATATATGCATTGTAAACTATATTTCTTGTAACGAATTTACATTTAACGTATGATAATACGGTATCTGGTTCCCAAAACAAACCTCCCCTTTCCCGAAACATTTTCCACAGTTTTCCGCGGCTGTTTAGATGGAAAATGATAACTACCCACGTTTTCTTTTATCATTTACTCGAAATAGTACCTAGTCGAGAATAATACGGTAGGGGAGACATTACATGAAATAAATCCATACAGAAGTAGCATGAAGTCTTCCATTTATATCCCGAGGGGTTTGCCAAATGCAGCATCGTGTGGGTTACACTTATTTACTGTGGTAAGTTGAAAATACATTGCGGTAATGCGTAGTTATTGCTAATGGAATTCATACCAGAGATATTGAAGGGGGGAATATCATATCATATGCCTGAAGATGAATCACAAGAAACATTCCATGACAAATATTCCCCAGGCAGTTTAATTCGCAACAGCTCAAACTTTAATATGCATTATTCACTTATCTCATCGAAGTAGTTTAAAAGATTTGCGCCCACAAAAAGTCAGTCGAATAGATGTCTTACCAGAATTTGTTGGCACCACTGTGATTGATTTGTCCCATTCATATCGCCTTGTAATGTCGATTTATCTAAGCTTGTTAAATTGGATGGAAATCCAGTAAAGTAGTTCAAGACATTTGCTGAATTCTCTTGTGTAGATGTGACCTCTGCGTCCGTAAAAGCAAGTGATTCATTTAACGATTCCATTGCTGGATACAGGGATGACGCCAATGTGACATTTATCATTGTGAATTTGCTTTAAAAGCCAAGTTAAGTATGAAGTTGTCGATGATCAATTCAACATATTAAAATCTTAGATTTTCTAGAGAAAATAATGAGAAAAATAAGGTTAATATTCCTGCTATAATATATAGCACTGCCTCCATTACTGATGAAGAGAACGATCTGTAATATATGTAAATGGTCGGTATTTCGGAACTAAATCCAGGAAAGTGCAAATTAATAATGCATGGCAAAATACCTCTCCGGCACATTTTTACAGATTACATCCAATACTAAAGCTGCTATATTATCACGAAATATTATTGATATAAATATATTACTGTTTTGATCCAGTACGTATTTTCCATTTGCAAATAGTGTTCCATAACTACAAGGCTAATTTCCTCAGGCATACTTTCTGAATAATTTATGAAATACATCAAATTTTGATAATATATTACGGAGTAATCAGATACATTCGGCTGCGGTAAAATATCCAGCAGGTTCGTTACAGACTTTGGAGCATTCGAAATAGACGAAAAGGTTATTATTCTAACAGCATTTTTCAGTATGGTACTGTACATTACACATATAGTATTTTCTCAGTAACATTGCATATACTGCTGGATAGTGTGAAAGCACAATATAATATAAGTTTTAGAGTATAAATAGAGAGTGAATGTATGTATAAAATAAAAGCAAAATTTGAATCAAACTTAACATTTTTTTTTATACAGTATAATAGTTTACGTACAGTTGTCATGTAACGAACAGTTCATATTCATTTGCTACACTTGATGAAAAGCATTAAATTTATGCGGATGGCACATTGTCAGCTTAAGCGATACGTTTGGCGTCTCACTGCTGCTAATTGGATTGCTTTAATGATATTTGAACCCTGTTTGAAGCCACAACTACTCTTTTTAAAGACATCTATATATTCTTACAACATCAAAGCACTCCCTACGTCGCACTATATCAGCAGCTACACGTCAGGTCAATTTTACAACCTTGACTCTAGTGAGTTTGATTCCCAAAGGGACCTTCAATTTTTAAATATGTCAGGCGTGAAACACCCTGCACTCGAGTTTGCGCTGCGATCGTGGTAAAGAATTTTCCACAGGAACCTATTGTGAATATTCACGGACGTGTTAAATTGATCCATCTAACATTCTAACCTGATGGGGCCATGAGCGTTGGCAATGGCAACAGAACTTCATTTACTCTTAGCTAAATCCTCTATCATCCGATGTAGATTATGCGGAGGAATACTTAACGATGAATTAAGGCCTGAAAACAGTTGCACATTTGCCACAGTAAGCCCTTTCTTATATAACAATAAATCTTACAAGTACTGTATAGAATATAGAGTGTAACGGGAGATGGCGATCAGTAACTCTACAACGGAAGAATGGACAGATGTAACTTGAGACATCTGGGTCGTACTATTCTTATTGCTGTACAAGATTGTTGTCACTGAACACGATTTTAAAGCGCAGTTAAGTAGCTTCACGGAAAATCCTGAGTACAGTAATGTAAGGCTATTCCGTTGAATGTCGTTAACGCTTCGAAAACCAGCACACACCAAAAATACTAGTAGACTGTATATAAATAAACCGGCATTATCTCTGATTTTCAAGTCTGAAGGTCTGATTGACTTGATAGATTATCTTATAGGTTATCAACCTTTTTGCCTCATTCCAAGACTCCGTAGGTGCATTTCAATAATATGTATATAAACCTAACGAAGATTGCAGGTCAAAATTTGAATCTACTCATCTGTATCCCCGATTTCTCCCTCAAAATGAAAGCTGGCCTCCGTAATCAGTAATTTTCTAATTTTTTGTTTTTGCTACACTCCATTAACTTACCGTCTCACATTTCACGAGTTCACTCATTTCGAATGGATAAAGTACGTAGTACGCCTGAATAGCACTTAAGGGAAAGGCGGATATGAAATATATCGGTCCCGGGGTAATATAACTAAGCATACTTGTCTATCTACGAGCTGACAGATTGTGCCATTTATCAATCTTCACCTTGGTGAACACGTAATTGCTACGTCAAACTATGTTGCTGCTGTAAATATTAAATATTGGTTCTGGAGATTGATAAAGAGTTAGCTTATTTCAAGCTATTAACAGAATACACACTGACCTAATATCATACTAGTAATTAATTAACATGCATGTAACAGCTTTATATAAAAGACAACTGCCGTACTAAACAATTTCATGTAAGTATTTTCCATGCCTTTATTAATTCGTATTCCAGTTCAAACGGAGAATAACATTATCAAAGATGAACAGGGTAATACTAAATCCCTTTGAAGGCTAATTTCTATCGAGAAAAATACTTAACTGGCACCATAGAACTGAGAAATCAAACTAACTCCGAAAGCTGCAAAACTGAATCTGCTTGCTGCTGTTTTTTTCAAATTATTACTTAACACGTCACAAAGGTTTCTGATGACGTATGTGTTGAAAATAATCTCGTATTGCATTACCAGCAGATATTCTGTTTTGAAAACATTCTTGCACATTGTGCCATAACACCATAAGCCATAAACACAAAGACCTTCATATTCTTATGTGAAGATATTTGCATGACAGTACAAACAAAACAAAGTGCAAATGCGGTTAGGTTCACTCGGGTTGCAGCACAATGTTGCAACTGCTGTAACTTGATATAGCGACATATTTCCAGCCTTCTTTACCTTAGCATTCAATTTCTAGAATCTAGATTCTAAACGTTCTCGAAAAACTCAGGAAGTAAAACAACATTCCTTAGCATAAGTTTTCTCATTTATGGCCCAATCATTCGCAAACGTTGTATTGATATGTAGCACTGACTAATACACAGTACAAGCATCATTCTGTCTTCAATGTTCAGTATACCATGCATGTGTAATATTCCTACATTATGCAACCGGAAATCCCATGCAAAACAACGTGATACTGAAAGAGCTTCGTAGGCTGACAACCATTGAGCTTTGTGAGCAAGTTTTCAACTTTAACTTTCCGTGCTCTTGTGCAATGAATGTATTCCTTTTTGCTGACATTTTCCTAAATCTTCCAAAGTACACACATTACATGTATAAGCCTACAATAGTTCGTACTTTCTATATACGCTGGAATCAATTTACAAACTGAATTTTAAGTAGCTATACGACACTATTCAATATACAATACAGGGTGGTCCAACATTATGATCATTATCAGCATGGGAGGTCGAAAAGCCGTCTCACCGAAGTTCAGGAGACGCATATTTCAGGACATATATTTTGAATTACAAACCAACATACGTACTTTGAGTTGAATCCCTGAATTGATCCTAATCGCTTCCAAACGAACATTTGCCGCTTCAAAACATATCCATACACAACGTGCGCTGCAGGTGCAAAAAATCAAGCACCAGTTTGACCATACTGGCTTATAGTAGCCTACACTGAATTGTGATGCATCGATAGATGCACCATGCATTACGTTGCTGGCAAACTGAACCGTCCCTGAATTTATTGACCTGTTGAATTTCTTTATTCATTAAAGTTCTTTCCACTATGCTGTCTACTCTAATGGAACTAAATATAAACTATTTACACTATCTAATGCTTGTTGAATCACAGACCGTCTCTAATGAACCATAGATAATATAAAATCACGCTAAAATAAACCGCAGTAAGGAAATGCGTAATGAAAAATACAGCTGACCTTTCAAAGCTAAGCTCTCGGTTGCAAACAAAATCAGTAGATAGCAAAATCTAGCGACGAGCTTATGCAATTCACAAGTGGTATATTACAAGTCATGCAATCTCGGCCTATCCCTCCCAAACATTCGTATTGCATTTGTCATGTGAAAGCCACCGGGAGTTCCATTTACAAGCCCTTAAATATAGCGAAAGGATTAAAATTTCGATATACGGTGCATTTATGTACAAGCACATATTGCGACGAATCATACGTTATTCACAAACACTGATTCTATGCATATTCTGTATGGTTTTATATTTTAAATATAATTTGATACAATAGTTTGCTATAAGCTAGAACTACCCCTATTTTACAGGATGTCTTGAAAGTCCCTTTCCAATTTAAGGAGGAGAAAAAGCACAATTCGTTTTGTAGTTAATTTAACACTAATCAGCCTCAGCGAAATTACAGGAATAAGTATGAAAAAATCCTCTGCCACGTCCATCAATTCCTATAGAATTCTATTAAATGTGATGAAAGTGTGTATAAAACGAGATCAAAGGAAACTTCAATATTTTTTCCTCATTTCGTTAAAAATTCGTCATAATTATTCCATTACTATCCTTTGCAATCATTTTCTAAAACCTTGTTTTATACCCAACTCTTAAGTACTAACATCGATAAAACTCGACTCATGATACCAACCCTTATGTCCTAAGATCTATCATAATGAACTCACACTACTGAGTCACAATGCTGCGGCTCTACCACATATTAACTAACTAAGCTAGCGGGAAGCAATAGTTGAGTCTACGCTACCAGGCAGGAAAACAATAATTCTGTTGCTGTGTAATAGAGAAGCAGTTGTGGCAAATGGTGGCGAAGTTGTATCATATTTCATACGCGGTTTCATATGGAGAGGTTGCATGCGACCTTACTACTGAATATTAAGCATTGAATGAAGGATTTATATAGACAGCCAACAAGCGAACGATGTGAACGCTCTCTATTTCCCATTTCTTTTGCAAAACTCTGTGCAATAATATAAGAAGATAGACGCAGCCGCCCACTCGTGAAAAGAGAGTTCTATTTTCTAAATTAAAGAGGTCAATTTGTTCTATATAGACTCGATATTACATATATACACTTGGTCTGATAGTTGCATTAACCGATAGTGATAAAAAAAATGCAAAATAATGCTTTATCAATTCCCAGGCTGCCGCAATTCCCTGCAATTTCGATATGCAAATAAAAGGCTATCGCCATACTGGGATAAGGAATTGAACAGGTGACTAGTTCCCACGGTGCACTACAATCTAACTGAAGTGATGAAATCATGGAAGTCTCCTCCTAATAATATTTTTTCTATTTAATCTCTTTCCATATGCTAGGCAAAAAGTAGATACATTGAATAAAATCGATTGATGTCAGCATTTTTTAGGTACGAACGGATGGACAGTAAGCCCATCCGATGCTATGAAACAGTATTCAGCACTCTACGGTACTGCACTGCACAGAGAACATTTACGTAGTAAGCTCTTGAAAACCACTTTAATCCCTCTCGCCCTACTTTACCTCACCGAACGGGGTAACAGTACATACCTAATCGCATTATACGTACTTTTAAACGTACTTCATAATCTCTCCGTATGTACACTGTATATATTAAACTCTTGTAACTTCAACTGTTCACTGGTATCCAAGTAGTCTCTCGTATAGACGGTTGCCCGTCTCCAAAAACAGACCTAGTCGACATACCCATGGATAAACTGAATATGACGTACTTAGATTTGAAGAGGATTTGAGTTTTAAACCTTATGATATATTTGACAGTGACTAGGACTAAACATGCAGTGGCGAACCTACGGGAAATAGCGCGTTTTGGCAAGTACTGAAATTGCAGTCCCGTCCGAAAATCTGACGCTCATCTTTAAGAATGTACCATTGTTCAACTTGAAATACAAGTCAAGTTCGTTAATCTATTATTTAACAACTTATGGTAGTACTTGAAAATTACCACTACATCAATCATGCTTCACTTTAAAAAAAATCACAATTCAAGGGCTGGCTGACGTTAACAGAAAGTTAATGTCATTGGCGACCAGGGAACTTGCTATATCTCCAATACCTAGCACGCAACTGTGGACATTATCAAGTCGTAAGTGGTCAGAAAATTTCACCCACTGCGGCTTATCATATGATAGTACTGTATAAATATTCCTTAACTTATATTCGAATGCGGCGGCCTTTATTTTTTTCAAACTTCTCTGCATAAATTCGAACTATTATGAAACAAATACCTCAGCCTACACATAATATGACCTTGGAATATGATAATATCGTCCTTTTATGATTAAAATCTATACCTGATGCAGCCTCAGGCATCGATTTACCAACGTTTTTCTGTCTCTGTACCGGTCTGATACCGCCCTTTGTCTGCCTATCCTGAACATCAGTATGCAACCGTGAAATTGCTGTCGAGGTTCATCCACCGAATGCTTTCGCTATGAAAAATTTCTTGTTCGAAAATTATTCAATAATTTATCCTCAATTAACTTTGCT
>QXVX01003464.1:8941-22123 GCA_013436065.1 Halocynthia aurantium
AACGTAATCGTTTAATTAAACTGCAATGTTGCCTTCGATTCATGAACAAATTCACGTCATTATACGGCGATTGGCAATTAACTTGGCAATTAGAAATTTCAGAACCCCCCCCTTTCAAAATTCCTGGCTACTCCCCTGGTTCACACGGGTTCGAACTGGAGCAATCTCGAACCTCCATAGCATTAAAGTAATTTGACTGGCAGTCTAGCGTCACACTAATTCAAATTTCTTTTTTTACGGGACCGCGAATCATTGAAAAATATTTCAGGGGACCGCTAAGCAAGTTTTTTGGAAAAGTTTGAGAACCACTGGGTAGTAGAGTCCATGAGAGTAGGGAAAGGTACCAAGTATTAGTTTTACTTAAATTATAATTAACAAACTGAACAAAATTCAGGAAAGTCTAATGGAAACACTATAACTAACGGTCATGAATGTGAGAAACGATCGTAGTTGTCACTGTGATAACAGTGCAAGCATATGAATCATTATATGCCAACTGCACTTGGTCTATTCAAGTCTATTCAAGCCATCACATCATCATGTTTATAATAATTTTAGTACTGAATTTAAAGCCTCACATTTTTCTTTCTAAAAATTGTTTGTTGGGTTTTCCATGGTTTCGAGCTTGGGTTCTGGGTGGAGTCTGCCAGTGGCAATAAATTGGGTTCTATAAATTACTAAATTCAAGATGAAGTCTAAACAGATGTAAGAGTAAAGAGTCAGATAGTTCACACACATAGAAACGCACAGCCTCAACGAACGGGTACCAATATGGCGAATAACTATCGAATACAACGGACAGCACCTTCAACTAATATTCCAGTCTATGCAAACTACCAAAACAGAGTGTCAGATAAGGAGCATCTTCCCTTGATGATTGGATGNCGGGAGTGTAGGTATTATAAGGTGACCCACAAAAAAACTATATAAATACACCACCCACCAAAACAGTTTTGTTCAAATGGCCCACAGAAATTTGGAATAGCACCCTACAGGAATTAAGTACCACTGGTGGAATGTAATACGCAATATACATGCATTTCCCCAGTAAGTGATGTAAGCAATGCACAGGTAGGTGGACTTTGAAAGTAATACATTGCTGATCTCCCTAGTTACAATCTATACTTGCAATTAAGTTAGCATTAGAAAGCCTTGCGTATGAACTTTGATTCCAGCAAAACCAGAGTTTTGAGTAAAATAAGGCCTGGGCGATAATTCGACAATTAGGGTATAGGGAATGCAAACTTTATTTACAAATAAACGCCTGTGGGCTTTTCGACGGGAAATGGTTGAGGGGCAAAAACTAAGGTTAGGCATATGTACACATTCCGGCAAGTATGTCCAAGCACAAACAACTGTTTTAATTTGTGAAAATTATTATTATGTTTTCATTGCATGTTTGTGATATTTTTTGAGCGGGATTTGAAGTAAGTCGCTGTAATTTATTCGTATTTTTGATATTTTTGATGCTTTGTGACAAAAAATCAAATAAGTATCATGTCATGAATTTTAAATGTTTGTCTGACAGTATCGTGTCATAATCATTCAGATTTTTTGCAAAACATGAAGGGAATAGCCTGTTATCTATCTTGTATATTCAAGTTACGAGATACACAATTAACAGTACAAAATTTCCACTCAGAACTCTACGAGCTTAGATTTCTAGTGAGACACAGATTATCATATAAGATTATAAGGCACAAACGCTTCAATTCGGTCAGAGACAAAAAGCACATATCTAATAGGTCCGATCTTTAAGATAACTTCACCATGTTATCAACAACAAATATAAAAGCAAAGCAACTCAATCTTCTAATTACCGATTCATGCCACTACATGAAAATTACAACTGCCCCTTTCATACTTCGTTGCACTTACGCAAATCTTTTCACACTCACTAATCGTTTTCTCAGGGCTTTCCCCACTCTCACAGCAACTTAGTGACAGTGGAAACCTTCTTTAAGTAGCAGCCAGGACACATGCTATACCTTATGTAAACCACTGACCATGTGGTCAGGAAATTACATTTGCCAGATACGAAACTATACCTAACACGAACCGGGACTAAATCTAGCATCAACAGAAGAAACATATGCCATACTGTTATAACCTTGCTAGCATAGAACAAGTACACAATTTTCATCTCTATTGCTAAACTCTGCTGGAGATTCTATCTACCGGTATATATCAAACAGAAAATACCCAACTCACGCATAATTGTGATGCACCAAAAAGGTCACTGTAGCGTAATCAATCAGCACATTTCCAGGGCAGACGAAACAACCAACGAGACCTCCTAGCAATCCGATGGAGGCGATGCGATAATATTTCCATTTTTGTCCAGATGCATCTAAATATTTATCAAGTGAAGAATGTAATTCTGTACTGTTTTGCTGAAGCGCGCGTTGGCAAATCTAGTCTCGAAGAGGGAAATGTTACCAGTTTCGAGTCAATATTCTACAAGAGAACGAAGATTCCAAGAGTTCTATTTGATATGTTCGTGAAGTTGTCTGTAGTAATTTATGCGGAATGCATGTGCACATTTTTATACAGTAGTTCAATAATCCATCATAATGAGTATATTCTGACAAAGAATCATAGGCTTGAAGAACCTTGGCTAACTCACTCCATATACACTAATGTTTCAAGACCTCATCTAGCGCTGTTTTCAAGAACGCATGAGCATTGAGCCAGCCATTACTATACTTACTTTCCGATCCCAATTGATGACGAAGAAAGAACTTATCTTCAGTTTTGGCTACAATTTGTGATGTTGAGAAAGCAGAAACAAGAGATGGCTTCAAAGCAAGACCGGGTCTGTGAGCTGAAAATTAACAAAAGCTATAATAGTGAATTTAAAATACTAGTACGTTTTTGGTGTTTTCTGTCATCTTATGTATCAACAACTTTGCGGTAATTTAAAGCAGTGTTCCGCAACCGGTGTGCCTGAGATGATGCTAGGTGTGCCGCAGTATAACTGTATATAATACTTCAATAGTTTTTGTTAATAAACAGGACCTTTTTGAATATGTTTTCGCTCTCAATAAGCACCATCTTATAGTAAGTAGAGTTAACACTAGAACCGCCTTGCGACTTTTCCTAGATCTTTAACAATTTTCCTAAAAACTTTGTTACCCTCAACTGCCAAAAGCAGTCTTTCCAAGCCTTGCAAATTTGAAACGCTGCAACAGCAAGACAATTAAATTAGCGCGTCCATCTAAACTCCAAACATCCAAACTCCTACATTTCTAGTGTGAGGTGTGCTGATTTGGCTCTTACTTTATTATTTTCTGTCAACAATCTGCAGTTTCAGAACGCGTTGATAAGCGAGACTTTCTATCAGATAATACAGAAACTCTATCTCATGGGCTTCAATCCCTAGGTGTAAACTATTTTGTACAACATATTGAATAACCAAAAGCCTAACAACTCTACCGCGATGGTTACTGTATATGTTGGTGTCTTTTCACCTACCTCCCACTACACTTTGAATGATAAATTTGGTGTATTGCATTTACTGTTTAACTCAAAATCACTAGCAATACTCTCTTTGTTAGTAAGCTTCATCAGCAAAGTGTTAACCGTGTCGAGGTGTAGTACATTTCATTGCATTTTAAAATGCAAAATAAAAACCATGCTTACCTCTAGTCAATAGATGCAGCAGCATTATGAGTGTTTCTTGCAGACTAACAATAAAAATTTAGTTTCCTAAGAAATGATCTAACAAAAACAATGCACACACTATTAGACAGAAATATCAAGCAATGAATTTCAAACTAAAGCACTAGTGGGTTTTGTTGTTGCTCGAAACTCTGAAAAATGTACGATGCGATACTGAATCATTCAATATCAATATGAATATTAATATGCAAACGAATATGTTCTAGAATAAGCATCCGGTGTAAGGTCCTGAACATACAGACAAACAAAGTAGCCAATGATATATCAATTCAAACAGATTAAGCCAGGATTAAATTATTTCCGATTTCAGATCAAATTATTCATCGACAATTCCCAGCTCTTCATCAGTCCATTTTTCCGGATCGTCGTACTCATAGGTGGTATAGAGATGCCCATGGTGATGGTAGAAATGGTATAGGATCCAGAACCACAGAAAGCCTCCCATTAGGTCAAGCGCCGCTTCCACCAGAGGATCATCGGGTGGTCCGCAACGGTAGCCCAAACGTACGCTTCCGGAATTTCGAAACGGAGTGCGTAAAATGTTTTTATTGGTCTTAAAAACATTCCTTCCTCCATGCCTTGAACCGTGCGAATGCAATTTCTGCAAGCAGCCCATGGCCGGACGAACTATCGATCTTAAAATCATAATTCACGCTGAAAAATTACATGATTCATATTGGAATGTAGAGGTGAAATAATGTATTAAATTTTAGTTATAAGAATGAAACGAAAAGTGATAAGAAAGGGATAGCAGTCTCATTATAATCAGTTTATGTTAGGTTAAGGCAGTGCTTTCCAAACTGTGTGTCGCCTGCAGTGCATAGGTGTGCCGCAGACGCGGACATTGAAATGTATTTATGTATCATTATCTCTCACGAGGGATTGAAATAACCTCCAGTTTGCTATTAAAACTGAATCGGCGTGTCGCGAAATTATGTATGTTCAAAAATTGTGTCACCAACTGGAAAAGTTTGGCAAGCTCTGGGTTAAGGTCTATATTTTCCAGATAAGTCAACATCAAAATAATACAGCACCTCATCTATCCAACTGCTAAGTATTTGTATGTGTTTTAACCAGCAGACAACTGCCATCATTAGAACTAAACCAGCCAAAGTTTTCAAGCACCAGTCGGGTGAACTTACCAAGTCCAGTATGAGGTTAAAATGCTAAAATTGGTTGTTTGATTAGCTAGACTAGTCAGTAATTTCCGTGTATACGTTACCGAGACGACTTGCACACGGAGAATGGAAAATACGTGTTTGTGTTTGTGATGTCACCTTTTGATTGTGATATACTATAACCAACCAATGTACAACTACAACTACAAGTAGACAGAGCATATACTGCCAATTTTCTACACCAAGTCCAGACAATCAATCAATACTATTAGATGTTTAATTTCCTTTCAAAATATCCCTTTTATTTCGAATTCAAGTTTGAATTCTTTCGTTTTTTTGCCAAGTTATGATTCTTCGGTATTTTCTGTATTGTCATCACGTAGAGGTATCATGTGTGCAAGTCGTCCCGGTAACGTAGGCATGGAAATTACCGATTAGTCTGTCCTCTGCTAAACCCGGGGACCACACCACTGAACTAAGTAGTTTTTCGACTTATACGTTGGAATATATGGTACTTCATAGGCTTGTTATGGTTGGTTGAAAAACCTCAATACTCGCATACTGACATCCCAACACCACCGACGTGTTAAGCAGTATAAAACTAGAAGAAAAATTGGGTTGAAATAAGGATCATAGTTATAGTCTGATATGGGAATTAATATAAATAGTGATGCAATTCACGTCTGAGTATATATTGTACGTTATGATAGACGTATAGATAGACAGGCCATTTGCAAATGAAAGTCAACTCTGATTTCAAGCTTTTTACACCGCTTGAATGTATTGACCTCTGGCATGTACAACGTGACGCATGACAAACGTTTCATCGGACGTCATTAATCACATCTACAATCATCATAGATGATATACAGGTATAGGTACAGGTATAGAATAGATAGCCCGCGAACTTTGTCGTATATCAAAGATTACATTATATATAGAATAAACTAGTTAATACTTTAATTTTTTTTATCATGGGCGATTCGACTAAATTCGCGTGACGAAAATGTAGGTTGTCTCTGTAAAACACCGATTTACTTGATTTGTTATTATGGACAAATATAATTTGTCTAACAAGATGTGACCATCGTTTATCCTGGCTCTGTGCAATTTATTTATAGGACGTATTAATTATTTCACTTCTTTTATTATAATGAGACATGCGCTGTTCTCACGCTATGTCGTCATCCGTTACAGTCTCATCAAAGTCGTATCATAGTCTTTAAATACCTAGTCTGGAAGCAAAGACAATTCTCTCGTTTATGTTGTCGTTCACTGCGCCACCTAGATGACGGTGGACAACTTCTCGGCAACCGTAACCAGAGTAAACAATAAACAATGGCGTCAAATACAATTACACTAAATTATATAATGAAAATTGCAAATAATTAATTAATATTTATTTTAAAATGAGTTTGCATATCTAACTGACGAGTGCTTGCCTACGAAATCTAGATATCTTAGGATATTTACACTATAAACGATAAATACNTTTTGACATGTCTTCACTCAACGTTCAAACTTTCTCCGGCTACGTTAACATCTGGCATTTGTACATTTCTACTCCCTATAATATAACCCCCCCCCCCCCTGTTTTTCCACGAAACACATTTTAGCAACGAAAAGTATTTATTTATATGGGCTGTGCACCAATCAACATCATCTTTCGACCTGTTACTTGAAAGTGCCCACTTAAGTAAAGCCCTAGAAAGATAGTGTAGGATATCAGTGTCACTGCCACTGAGGTTTGTCGGGAAAAAAACTTACTCGGTTTTTTCACTCTCGAGCAGCAACATTATGTTTGGAACAACTGTTACTGAGCGTATTCGTATTCGACACTAACAACTAATTCCATTGCTTCTTCAGATAAAGGTATATCTTAATAATAGAAAAAAAGTAAACTGTCTGAAAACATGCAACATAAATAGGTAATTATCTTTGAAATGCTGCTCTAACTCATTTTGCCATACGGCATTTACATGCTAGAGCGGACAACATTTCAGAAAGTGTCCATCCTCCTCAAGGTGTCGCTGTTTTTTTCTCTCTCGAAGACATTAAAACGAGAGAATCGTCTTTGCTTCCAGACTAGGTATTTAAAGACTATGGTCGTATCACACAATTCAAATACCACGAAGGTGTAGTGAGTGAGTTAGATGAGTGTTAGTCAAACGAAGTGCATATACACAACAACAAGTCTATATTTGAAAAACATACAACTACTTATCTCTGTGGATGAGAATAAAATAAATTTTATTTTGTGAATTGCAAGGTGAAATCTCGCACCCCGACACTCGTTAAATATATGACTCAAATTTCAGATCATAGCCTAATTCCAAAGTACACAATGTCATTTCTTAAATATCATCTCATATTATAGCCTATATTATATCGCTTAAAGAAGTTCATATATCTCTATGTAGTGATATAGGTAAATGGATTCTAGTCAGATATCGCAAGTGCAGAGACGAGAATTATGAACTATGAAATATGAACAATATGAACCTCCAATATTACATCGTGCACCTCATGCTATGTTAATTTTAGTGTCATAGCGAATACGGCTAAAAATTCAATTCAATTCAATTCATTATTTCTTTAAAACCATTCTAATTTCATTAAAACGTTACATTGTTTCCAAGAAACACTACACCACGTGACAACTATACGTTCAGTATCAGTACAGCAATCCTTGCTCTAACGCTGTTATATTTCGTCAGGTTAGCCCGTCGTGCAAATGTAAATAATATGTAAGTACTGTATATGTATACTATGAGTATATGCATCAGTGAAAAAAAGTAAGAAACTAATATTTTTCAATAATTAGGCAATAAATTTATTTCCTAGATCTTTATATAAATGGAACCGCCAGGGAAGTATTTACGAGTCTAAGATTTCAGCTTCCATCAGTAAAAAAGAATCATAAATTAAATACATTACTTTGCCATACCCCCACCGACGACCTGGCTACCCTCCTATAATTAAGATACTGTACCGGACATTTTGATATTATAACAAGTTTGCTGGAACTTAATATGTGTCTCAATATTACGTCTTTTCCCTTTTTTAGTAGACGAAGATGGTCTGTTTTTTTGTTCATTTGAATTGTTCTGTGAAAAAAAGAAAAATAGCGCAATGATCTAGTGCTAAGCGTGTACAGCGAGAGATATCGCAGGGATGTTATATTTATAGAAGCCTACAAGAGAATATCGCGTAAACCGAGGTATGTAGAACTTCAGATCCACAAGTCACGCTAGATTATACAGAGTAACAACTTATCCGCATTGCTTTTTTGAGATATACAGTATTACTGGTTGATTGATTGGAACGATCAATAATAAATTGTATGATATTGTAAATTAAACAATCAATCATGGTTTGAAATACAAAGGTCATACGAAAATCCCCTTACTATGTCGCTATATGAAGAAATAAAATATTTAAGGTATTTCCCGAGAATACAAAACAGCATACAATCATAGCTTAATGATTCAGCCTTACAGATGTGACCTACTTGTGCGTGCTAAAGTAACGGTATTTTTTATTAGCATGATGATATGCATTTAGCATATGATTTAAATATCTGAAGATAATGATGTAATTTCGCGGCTATTCACCACTCTGTTCTCTCTTCATCAGCAGGTAATTAGTTGAGTTTATATAAGAGAAAACGTACGTTCCCTATGAAGGAATAAGTAAGAATTACTCCTACGCAGATGCTAACTCGAAGGCGAAACATTGAGCTAATATTCCCCTTTGAGATACGATAGAAAGTGTTTGTTGTGGTGATAGAGTTTGACAATGGGAAACGGCCAAACTCTAGAAAACCAGACCATGCAGGTGTTCAAAAGAACAAACGCTAAAGTCGTCATCATTTCCGTGAAGAAAGCAGGTCAGTAGAGGTCCCGAACGAGATTATTGTCGTATGAAAGAACAAATAATATGTTACTCAAAAACCTTGTATGTTGTTAGGTTTGACCTCCATTATGAGGCAACTGATGCCAAGCAATACGATTATGGAATCGACGTCTACAGGAAGCAGTGTGGCAACGATAAATCCATCCAAAGGGGTAACTTTGACGACGTGGAGCGTGGATTTCAACATGGAGAAGCCTCCACTGTGGAAGTATCACCTGAAAAATGCCGAAGGTAGGTCCGATTCCAGCATTTTATTTACCTATATTTTTATAGTATATAGTCTTAGTTACTGCGTTACTACAGGACAGAATTATGCCATGTTATTAAGGTATATCTATTGGTATTTTATAAAAATGCTAAGGTTCTAACTCATTGAAGTGTGGTGATGAATATAAAATCAAAAAACAGTACACAAAGTATTTAAAGACACAATCAGAACTTTCAGCAAAATTGTCTCCTCTGGAGTAACATCAACTATAATTGCGAAGCAATCAGGAACGGCTTCAAGCCAATAAGCATTATAAAAACATTTTCATTTACCAATGCTAGCGAGAGATTAGATGTATTAAATTCAATATTTCATATATATCACTAATGTCTTTTTTTTCCACTTAATAGGAATCCTATTAATTGTTGACAGTGCTGACCCCGGATCATTCTTAGTGATGCGCGAAGAGCTCGTGTCAGTATTCACTTCTCAGATAACTAAAGATAAACTTCCCGTGGTCGTGATGGCGAATAAGCAAGACGCTGAAAGGTCGGCAACCGCCTCCGACATAGCAGACACTTTAAAATTATATGAATTCCCAATCACGTGGACAATTCAACTATGCAGCGCAAAAACTGGCGATGGACTTCTTGGAGGAATGAAAAAGATGTTTGAAATGGTGCGGTTCAATAAGCTCCCTAAAACCAAACCGGGTACATAGCGCAAACTAATACGGTTGCCATATTTTTCAACCCAAGAGAGAACGTTATCAAACTGCGTCACAAGAACTTGAGGAAATCACTAAATCGTGATTCACGGAATACGGAATCACGGAATCACGGAAATCGTACACACAGTTTCAATATCTTCAGCCAATTCTCTAAAAATATCCAAAAATCTGCTTACCCGAACTATACTGGTTTTAATGAGATTAATAACCCGTTGCACAATAGCGGCACCTGGCTCATCATGATAGAGGGGGACACAATGATAATGATGTGATTGTTGAATGATATATATATATTCCCATCAAAAGGATTTTGAATACTAAGTGACAGTACTGGGGTCCACAAGTCATATAATAAGGCTGAAAATTCGAGTCTCGATTACCGGTTGAGTGTTGATCAAGTGTTTACTTTATATATATATAAAACCTTGCATAGCAAGTAGTCTGACACAGGTTCTTAACCTTTTTTTTTATTGCGAATGCCACCCTTTTGACTCGTACTTTAGCGTACCTACCTACCCTACCGCCTTGTAACCGTTAACGGAGAAAAACATTATTTTACTATTTAAAATATATAATATGATTTTCAATTATTATGTATAAAATAAAGATATTTATTTTTACTTTAATTTCTTTTCAATTCACGCTATTATATGAGAATAAAAAAAAAATAATAAAAATATGGGTATTGGATTTTAACATGTGGACCAAATCCCTCATTTTAACCAGCTTGTCCTTTATTTTCAATTTATTCCGATTTAAAAATTTACTTCGTTTGATATATAATATTTTAGTCTAGAATAAAGACTAAATAGCTTTTGAATCCAACTCATTACATAAGTGGTGCAATACATCACATTGCTGATGTGAGGATATGCCCGTGGTTACCCAATATACAGTTTCGTTCACGTGGCCCACCCACATTTGGCATGGCTTCTGTCTGAGAACCACAGGCCTAGCGTATGAAAATCGGAGTGTCCGGGGAACATCGTTACATGTACGTGGTTCACAGCTTTTAACTTTTACTTCATGCTTATTTTATGCTGTAAGCAATGATCTGATATACATCGAAATCTATGAGGGAATAGAAGTCGTTAAACGACAACTATATATTAAAGAATAAGCGATAAATCATGTAAAGCTTTTCAATACGCCGCTTATTCCTCTCAAAGCCTTTCACGTTTTTCTTCAACTGATTATTTAAAAAGCATTAAACAAATTCAACTTCCGAGAATTGGCTTATATATAGAGCTGTACAAATTGTCTAGTTCGGTTGGCAACTATCGTCCACTATGTATGTATGTGCTTTGAAACCAAGGTGTTATGAACGTGTAGGCAAATAGAGATTTTCTGTGGGAGACACAGAAGACCAAATATAGTTAGCTCCACAGAAAGTTAGGACAAAAATAAACCTCAAATTTTGAAACCGTAGTCGGTTAGATACGATTGTAAGGGCAGTGATAGTGTGTCAATGTAGGACAGGTTATTTCATCAACGTCAATACACTATAGAATGTACAGCTGTCGTATAGTCTCCATTATCATTTTAGAAATATCAATAGACAGGCATCTAGCATCCCAACTAAACGTTGAGATGAAGGGCATTCTGTGAATCTATTATTACACAGGTAAGTTTTCATGTCGTTTCATAAACATGTATAATACTTTTAGTTCATTCTTATTAGTCAGTGACAAAAGCGGAATCAGATGGGGCTAAATATATATCAAGAACTTGAAAATGTGTAAGCATTGTGACAGATGTATGATTGTCTATTTTTAAATGCAGCGTCGATTTGGTGATTCATTATCCAATAACTCTATCGAATATCTATCCTTATAAGTAGACGGGCAATAGATTATTCATTCGGTCTAATATTTCTAGGATCCAGTTCTTTCATAACCCTTTCTGTATATACAGCACAGTATATTATATAAATGACTTGTGTATGAATATAAAGTATATAAGTAATACACATTTAATATGTGTAATATTATATTCTCAGTGATTCATTGTCGATTACCGAATCAGTAGAACGAGATAAATGGTTGATAATGTTGGTGCAAATAATTCACTGCATGTCTGTTTTTTTTTAATAAATAAAACCAATAACAACACATTCAAGATGTTGACGATTTGTATATAAGAGACAATATGCATACGTTCTATCCTATCCCGAAGTCATTTTGTGAGATATATATGTAAAAACATTACAGTACAGTACCTTTGAATTATTCAAACTACATACCAAGCCCCAGGAAATTTGAGAACATATTTTGTTCATATCCGAAAACAAAAGCTTCAGCAAACATTACATGCAAATGCAAGCAAGTGAGCAGCAAGCAAAATAGGCCTACGTAAATAAGCAGTTAGTGTGCATCAGGCAATATAGGAAGGCCTACTCGAAATTAGAGTAGATACGCTTCTACTGCTCAGCAATAACTATGTGTATCGCATCATCATCATCATATCCGGAAAATATGACGAATAGAAGTACCGATAGCTTAAGCAATTATGCAGCTATCTTCATCACATGGAAGTCAAATGAATTATTCCATTTACGTTATAGCTGAGTAATGCTTTCTTTGTTAAATATGAAGATAGTGAATCAACAGTCAGTCAGTAAGATATAGCTGTAACAAGTTAATAAATGTAATACATTGATGATAAAGCAACGTTTCATCGATTCAGACCAGTGTTTCACAGTTAAGAAACTTACTGGTAAAAAGTAGCCATTATCTTTATCATCTTGAGAGCGTAACGGACATAGTCCGATTCAGGAAGGAGCCTAACAAACTAGAGCTAAGGATCTAAGAGTATGTATAAAATCTGACATTTTCCAGTTTGTTACAGTAATAAGCATCGATGTCACCAAATTAACCTCAGCTGACGGCAAATCAGAGCCAAGTAATAGCTTTATGAAGATAATTATTTGAAAAACAACACAGCTTATTTTCTATCAGCAATCGTTGTCCTGTTATCCAGCATAAATTCGGCCCATAGTCTAGCTCAATTTGAAACGCTCGATACAAATGATATTTTTCAGGCATACTGGCGGCTACACATTGGTTACAAGCCTATCTACTTAGGATTCTATTCTAGTGTATGTAATGGGAGGTTTGTTTGCGAAGTTATTTCCCGGCCATAACGGCGAGCCAATCAGAGTGTGCATGCTTGGCTTGGATGCTGCAGGTATGTATTATAACCTAAATTTTCCAGGAAATCAAACCAATTATAGTAGATAAGATAGTGTAATAATAATAGCCTAAGCAGAGTACGGTGTACTTTTGTCGGCAAGTTGAGATTGCGTTATATGGAAATTTTGACTCGATCACTTCCTTTCAATCTCTTAACACCGGGATTTCTCGGACTCAGTAATTTAAATACACGATCACAGATTTACCAACTCATATAACAAAGGAAATAACAGTAGACTACTAATGATATGTGTTTTAAATTGATGGAGTGCTCGATATAGGGAAATAGCAGTACAGTATCAGGATTGTAACTATACAATGGGTTATTGTGATTTATGT
>QXVX01003466.1:11881-46955 GCA_013436065.1 Halocynthia aurantium
CATATGAGACGTAATACATAAACCAACATTCTCTGAAACAATTGGGTCGATTGATTTAGGTTAACCCCGAAAAAATCTATTTCGGAACTTTAATACCTATTTCGGGTCGCCGTATCGTGTGACCCTGTGTTGAACAACCCTTAATAACTTGCGAACCAATTGCAGTTACACTATATATGACATCCCAATAACTGTAGAACTTCATAAGGAATCTATACATATAAGCCTCATATGTACAGCAAACTAACGGGACCGTTATCCTCTCTTTAAGTCACGTAGTTACTTAGCCTTAAAGTAAAAAAAGAGGATAACGGCGAACGACTTGAATCAAGCGACCCAGTTAGTTTCAGGGAATGTTAGTTTATGGATTACGTCTCATATGTGCTAATTTTAGCGTGATTGAATCATTAGAAGTTCATTTCTAACGTTAGGTGATGTAAATATTTCTAACCGCAAGATGTCGCTATTGGATCAGTTATAACCGTTGAGTGAATGAAAAACTTCAAACCGCTAGATGGCAAAGTACAATCAACTTTTATAATGAACTTCTAGTGATCCAATCACGCTAAAATTAGCACATATGAGACATAATACATAAACCAACATTCCCTGATAATATTTGGTCGATTGATTAAAGTTAACCCCGAAAAAATCTATTTCGAAAATCCGATACCTATTTTGTGTCGGCTATAACGAGTGACCCCGCGTTGAACAACCCTTAATAACTCGTGAACTAATTGCAGTTCTACTATATATGACACACCAATAAATGTAGAACTTCATAACAAATCTATACATATAAGCTTCGTATGTACAGCAAACTAACGGGGCTGTTATTCTCTCTTTAAGTCACCAACCACCTAGTTACTTAACTTTGAAGTAAAAAAAGAGGATGACGGCGAACGACTTGAATCAAACGACCCAATTATTTTCAGGGAATGTTGGCTTATGTATTACGTCTCATAGTCATAGCCTCATAGGTGATAATTTCAGCGTGATTGAATCATTAGAAGTTCATTTCTAAACGTTAGGTGATGTAAAAACTTCCAACCGCAAGATGTCGCTATTGGATCATTTATAACCGTTGAGTGAAGGAAAAACTTCAAACCGCTAGATGGCAAAGTACAATCAACTTTTATAAATGACTTTTATAAATGAACTTCTAGTGATCTAAATGAACTTCTAGTGATCCAATCACGCTTCTAGTGATCCAATCACGCTAGTGATCCAATCACGCTAAAATTAGCACATATGAGATGTAATACAGAAATCAACATTCCCCGAAAATATTTGCTCGATTGATTGAAGTTAACCCCGAAAAAATCTATTTCGAAAATCCAATACCTATTTTGTGTCGGCCATAACGAGTGACCCCGCGTTGAACAACCGTTTAATAACTCGTGAACCAATTGCAGTTCTACTATATATGACACACCAATAAATGTAGAACTTCATAACGAATCTATACATATAAGCCTCATATACACAGCAAACTAACGGGAGCCGTTATCCTCTATTTAAGTTAAGGTTAAGTAACTAGGTGGTTGGTGACGTAAAAAAAGGATAACGGCTCCTGTTAGTTTGCTGTGCATACGAGGCTTATATGTATGGATTTATTATGAAATTCTGCATTCATTGGCTTGTCATATAAAGTGTTACGGCAATTGGTCCGCGAGTTAATAAGGGTTGTTCAACGTGGGGTCACACGTTACGGCCGACCCGAAATAGGTATTCAAGTTTCGGAATAGATATTTTTCGGGGTTAACCTAAATATATCGACACAATTTTTCCAGGGAATGTTAGTTTATGTATTACGTCTCATATGTGCTAACTTCAGCGTGATTGGATCATTAGAAGTTCATTTATAAATTTTTTGTGAAGTAAAAAGTTCCAACCGCTAGATGTACTGTTGGATCATTTATAACCGTTACGTGAAGTAAAAGTTTCCAACCGCTAGATGGCAAAGTACAATCAACCTTTTATAAATGAACTTCTAGTGACCAGTCATTACTCGTGAGTTTAGTTAGCAAGTCTACCCATGCTGTTTGGAATTGAAATGTAATATGATGGATACCATTCATCCTTCAGACATTTGTGTAGATGTGAAATGCTGTAGTATTAACATAATAAGCAAGAAAGGCGAACGACAGTTTCTGCCTGATGGTTTCAGTAAACTGCCTATTATAAGAAGTATCACGGGGACTGTCAAGAAGGTTGGAACTCACGTGAGTAGATTTAATATTGGTGATGAAGTCGCTGGAATCATTCCTCTTGACATGGCAAAAACTCTTCACGGGATCAAATTCACAAACATACCAGAGCAATATCTCGTACGGAAACCAAAAGAACTAGGGTGGGAAATAGCTGCCTGCTGTCTCCTTGATGGAGTTTGTGCATACACAGCATTACATTACCAGGCTCACATACGCCCTGGCGACACGTTGCTTATTTGCAATGGGTCAGATTCCTGCGGAGTGATGATGTCACAGATAGCAAAGCACTGGGGTGCCAAGGTATTGGTTACTACATCCAGCGAAGAAGACGCCCAAATATTGAGGATGATGTCGAATGATGCGCCGCAGGTGTTCGGAGGACATCATCTCCTCCACAATTTTGTTATGGATGAAACCGGAGGACTGGGGGTTGACTGCATTATTGACAATGGAATAGTAGTCAATGACAGCTCGAGTCTGACTACAGAAAAAGACTTCACTTGTCCGACTAAACATGACATCTTATCTTGCCTTGCTGTTGGAGGTAAATGGATTACGAATCAATCTGACTTGCAAATAGACCCACCCGATTCAGAGGTCCTACATTTGAAGGCAGCAAGCATTTGCTATTTATTTCCTGAAATGTGGCTATTGTCAGCATTTCAGCAGGGACGATACTTGCACATTTTACAGGATGTCCTTGATAAAGCGGTACATGGAACGATCCGGCCTCACTTAATGACGGTTTTGCCAGCTTCCGAAGTCCAATCCAGAAGTGACTTGTTTCCTTCAAAGAGTTGTATTGTGATAAAGCTATGATTATTCAAGACAGGTATAATAGGGCTTTGTTTATAACAGCTTGAAGTGTAACAGGCATTTCTTGATTCATAAAAAATATATAGTATTCTCATGATGACGATTCTCAGTGAAAATGCTATGTGTTCCGTCGTCTAGAGACAGCTCTGCTTATACAACCCTCAATGAATTTTATGTATCATATTTTATCTTTGGTCAGTCTCAACAAAAAAGCTACATATCAGTATGCTAGCTTATCAGAAGGTAATGTAATATTTTTCTTCTAAACTGTTTAATTCTGGAGTTTGATGTCATGATAGGATAGATTTTCATATTGAAATTTTTGTCCTACAAATGCACATAGGAATTGGATGAAAAATTAAATACTTCAAATCTGGTATAAGAGGGCCTACTGTGCTTAAAAGTGAATGTGCAATGAGTAAATAATATTGTAATCTTTATTACAGTATGATATAAAATATGTTACGATTGTTCAATTGTTTGCTGAATTTATTTTTCATTGCTCTGTTCAGGTTAGCATCTCAATCAATCAACATGAAAATAATATCATTACTGTATTACTATCGTCTTGATTAACCATTGTCAAGATTGCTTTTGAATGTTGTTTGTTTTATCACTCGTATAACTGTATGCTAATCCTATGGTTATCCAAATTTAATATAATATATATTATAATAGAATTGAATATAAGCACCAGTGTGGTTTGCAATGGATGATGAATGGATATTCGTTACAAGAAAATCCAAAAAGAAACCACATGCATCTAAAAAACATCTTGAGAACATGATTTTGCCGCCTCCGTTGAATTACGATTGTGATCCGGCAGATGTGGATGAAATGAAATCTAAAATTGAAACGGCTGTAAATGAGCTGGAGCTTACAGACTTCTGTACAGATTTCCTCCAAGTGATTTCCTTAGCATTCTACTCAATGAATACTGAGGCCAGAAAGCAAACGAAAGAACCGTTCATTATCAATGAGATTGTTTGCTATGGTCTTGGCAGCATATCAGACAGTTATATTTCAAGATACCAGTTGGCAATGTTATTGATTCTGTGGCAGTACATGATGAATTCTAGTGAAGATCATTGTGAAATGACTCATGAACATAATGTAAAATATGCAACCAAAGACAAATATATGAAAAGAAAGACGACTAGCGACAAACATCCAATGCCTGTGATATGCAAAGCTTATGATCCTATTTTCAGCTCACTGGAGATTGCAGTGTTGGAAAGTTAGTGATTTGATGATATCAATTGATAGTATAAAATAGTATATAGTATATTTGTGCTTGTAGTGGTGAGGAAAGTGGCTTTTTTACTTTACCAAATCCAAGCACTAATTTAGATATTTGAACTGTCAAAATGCCTTTCCACTCCTGCCTTGCTATTTAACTATTGAGTCTTTGAACCTTTTTTAATCATTGTTACGTTTTTTTTTTATATTTCCTTCCAAATTTTATGTTTCCTCGTGAAACATTAGTGAAGACTACTACTGATAAATTAAATATTAATAAGATAGACTTGATTATGGAAATAAAAATTCCAAGTGTGATATTTGAAATAATGAAACCATCCCGCTGCTGTCTTAACCACCTCAACTATTGGATTTTTTTGATCTATCTGTAAAACTATCTAACTTTTAATTTTTCAAGGCTTTGGAATCTGTATTGTTGGAGATATTGAACAGGGAAGAAGAAAAATGGATTCAAATTACAAGACCAGAACTATATACTTCATGATTCATTGCCATAAAATGCTGTACAACACTTTATTAAGAGAAATCTCCCAAACTGACATGCTAACAAAAGCAATTATCATCGGAAATACATTTTCTTCATTTCCTATCACTCTACCACTGCGCCAGTTGAAGGAAGAATATGAATTCCTCTCCCACGTGATAGTGAATAAACAATTCAAAGAATTACCAATCAAAAATTGGCAATTGAAAGATGAAGTTTTCAATGATACTGCAGTTCATTGGTTCACATAGAAAGAATAAAATAAGCAATTGTTCACGATCACTGTTTTGATTATAGGTCCGGGCAAAATAGGAATTGATTAGACAATTTTTGTTGGCTTTTGCCTAACAATACTACACTACTACTAAAAATGTAACAAAAGCTTGTGTGTAGCGCATCGTCGATGTGTCATTCAAATCCTAGTAGTTCATCTATTTGCAGAACATATTTCATGTGAATTTTTTTGGATCATGAGAAGATAATGACCATGCTATTGAATGTCCACCATCCTGCTCACTACATTACTACACAAATTAAATTTTTTTCTATATTATACGTTCAATTACAATAGAAAATTGGTACCCATAATCAGTAACTGACTGATAAAGACTGGTGAATGATACTAGCTATCTATTATGTATCTATGAATTATTGTTCAAGGTAAGAACTGATATATTGAAACCCCGGTATATGCTCTGTATTTCAATGAACAGTTAAGGTCAGTAACCGCTAGATAGTGCTGGAGAGTAGTTTCTCTGTGTGATGACGTCACTAACGCGCTAGAAGAAGTGGCAAAATTACCTGTGACAATGTTGTGCTCTATACTGTACCGTAATGTGAAGTGTGAAATTCTGTTTTATTGAAATAGCAAAATTTGAAAAGGACGTAGCTTGAGTTTACGGAACTGATAGCGACGTAAAGTGTTGTATTCCTGGAAAAGTAAATTGCTGAAGTTGACTACAAAATGGGGAGAATATTGTCGAAGTTTCGCGTAAGCATGTATTCAATATATTGTATTGCATAGTTTTTCTGTAGCATCATCTGTTATGTGTAATAGTTGGTGGGCTTAATATAATTTTTCTAGAGTGACTCCAACCTTATGCCTTTCAATCCTTGTTAGATCTGCAATTGCAATCCATGGTGCAATGAAACCCCATGGTGTATGATATGGTGATTTTTTTTTCATACAGAAAGCCCAGTCAACTGTCGAAAATCTAGAAGAACTTGATAAGGATATTTCTCATCTCGAAAAATTCAGAAGAGATAATCAAGAACTGAGACAGAAGGTCACTGATTTTGTACAAACATAGTATTTCCATGTATATATTTATTGACACTCCCCCCATTGTATTTTTTAGGTTATTGGAAAGCTGCTACTGTACTCTGTAATTCTGTATACAGGATGTGCATTTGCAATATACTTCTTTTTTATGCCGCAAGATTGGACATATAGAATCTATGGACTCATGCCCTTCATTCTTTTCCCCTTTCTGTATGTACTGACAAATGATTTCTCTAGAAGTAAAGTATTTTTTATTCATGAATGAAATTTTTCTTCAGAGTTTATTTCTTGAAAAGATTTCTCCATTGGTTCTTTGTTCGGAAGATTTCGCAAAACGGTAAGATTGGTTCTGGTTTTAGGAGTGGCCAACCAGTTGAAAAAGGCAATATAATTTTAGACCAGTTGTTCTGAATCTTTTTTCAGTGATTATCTCATGCAATCCTTTATGCCAGGGCTCTATATTCCGGGTGTGCTAGGTGAGTGCCGCACACCCACTAAAGATGAGAAATTCATCATAATTATTAAGCTCACTCAATATAATCCTAAAAATTTCTTCATTCCACCAGCACATATCCTCTGTTATATGCCACAATTTAATAATGCGGATTTTACATAATTCCAAACTTCCAAAATCTCATTAATACAGATACCTCTCACGACTAGAATCAGGTCCAACAACCTGGAAAATTTCCTTTGATATTGTCTTAATGTCAAGCAATGGGAGTTCATTAAAGTATGTACAGTTATCAATTATCAACTTTAGTGGAATTATCTTAAACGAAATTCATAAAGGGTCAATGAAAATATTATCTAACAGTCGTAAAAGGGAGTGGCCGCTAACACTACGTGGCCCCTTTTGTTTCGATTCAATTTTACATGAAAAATTTATGTTTTGCTCATGAATATCTATTATATATCATTTGTAGAAGGGAAGCTACAATCATTGAGAGAAAAGCGAAAGGATATTGTAAGTGCAATATTTGCAAATGCATCTGTTGGTTTTCATCAGATATACATAAATTCATGATGAAATTCTTTCCTTTTAGCTGGAGAATGTAATGGAAACAGAAACTTACAAAAAAGCTAAAGAAATTCTTGAGCGATTTGATCCGGAGACTAAAAAGAAGTTGGAGGAAGAAAAAATTTGGAAGGATTCTACCGGCCCAGGAAGTCCTGACCAGCCTCCTGGTAAATAAATTCGCTCGATTGACTTTGAGCACATGCCTGTGATTAATTGCAATATATACCATTGCCGAGATGATTAGTTTCATGAGTCAATTATTTTAGGACTTCGTAAACGACAAGTCATCAGAAACCAAATGCAGGGGACGCCTTCAAATCCAAATACACCCCTCTCACCGGTAGGAAGAGGACAAGGAATGATGCAAACTCCTATGAATGGCTCTGTCAGAGGTAGGTCACTGTCGAATATCGTTATTTACCATTTGACTTGACTCTAGTTCCAATTGATGCGATTCATTAAAACATCTTTTGAATTTGATACAATTCCTTTAGGACCAAACCAAAGACCCATTCGTCAAGTGCCTATTTTGCCTCGACCTATTTTGCCGCTTAACAAAACAAAGCTAGATAAATTAGTAGATTATATGATTGGTGACGGTACATCTCACAGGTAGGTTGACAAAATTCGGTGAACATGTAAATACAGTGAGTTGTCACTTCCTGTATTATAAATTAATAAATTTATTTTGTTTCTTTGCTATGCAGATATGCATTGATATGTCACCATTGTTTCAACCATAATGGCATGGCATTAAAAGAAGAATTTGAATATCTTGGTACAGTTCATTTTATTATTTGAAATAGTAAAGTTTATTTGAAAGTTCGATTTCTATATCTATTGTTTTGTAGCTTTCAGATGTGCATACTGCAGAGTTTTTAATCCTGCCCGAAAACAAAAACCAAACGCACCTCGGTTGCCGATGTCGCCGCCTGCCATGATCCCTCCCATGATTTGTTCCGAAAGTAACAGTGGGGAAGGAAGCGCAGATGAGGATTCTAATGCTCCATCACTTGCCAATTCTGGTTTGTGCAAAGTTGTAAAATTATGGCCGGCAAAAATCCTGAGAACCACTCATCTTACTTATTTTGAGAAAGTTTCTGTGTATGTGCGTAACTCTGATCACCTTGACCGATTTCAATGAAATTTGGTTCGGTGACTCAGGGTACCCGACCCATGTCATGGCGGTATTCCTGCACATGCATCGAGTAACCAAACTGGCAAATTGAACCTATCTATGTAATAATTTCTGAAGTTTGTCTGTTTGTGTATGTTGAAACAATGTCGCTATTTCTCAACTGATCTTTCCAAAGTTTAAAAGATTATTCATTCTAGATGAAAAATCAGAAAACCAGGATGCTGCTGAAACTGCCAACATCACTGAGTTAAAACATGAAGAATCTTCGAGCGACTCTGGTAAATAATATTAATACCTTCGTATAAAATCGTTTTTGTGGTCTGCGAAATGTGTTTCAACTAAATGCAGATACCTCGTTAACATGATACAGTTGCTCTAGCTAATGAAAGATCAACTTACAGATGACCATGACTAAAAATGACAGACTCGCAGACTCCTTATGTACATTACCTGTATTTGCTAAAACTTAGGTAATTTTAACAGGCGTTGAGAAAGTCACTCCACAGTATGATGAAGCAGGTGATCATGGTGCGACAGTACAAGCTGACTCAACTACTGAGCTAACAGAGAATATCGGCTAGGAATGATTGTATCATTGTTCTTTTTTTGATGTGATGCATGGTGAGCGACATTCTATTTCTATTTATCGGCAATTTGTGCAACAATAATTTATTTTTGTATTTTGTTCTACTGTCATGGCTTTTCATTCTTTTCATCGTACCGTACTACACTCAAGAGTTCATGTCCTTTCAGCTGCTTTTTTTTTGGTTACTCAGTAGTATACATTAGTGTTGTACTAAAACATGATATCACTGCCTCCAATGTATGTGCTATTGTAATACAGTTTGTAGTTGCAGTGTACAGGGTTAGTTAACAGGTGGACAAATGAATTCCATGATGTAATGTTAGTGGGGATGAACAATACATAAATTTCTGAGACACGGTAGCCTTGGGTGCTATTGAAGTGCAGCATATATATTGTTGGTAACTGCAAATACTCTGTTAGTTGATAAATGAATGTCATTCATTACCCCTATCTTGCCTCTTTATACGTCTTTGCAGTCTTGACTTGAAATCTGTATGATTAGACTTTATCTTTATCATAGAAATTTAAAATAGAAGCCAATTTTTTGCCAAAACCCTGATTTCTGTACACATAATACTTACCAACAAATGTTTGACTATTTATTCATTATGTTACACGGACATTTCTCTGGGCTTGGGCTGAGGCTCATGAGCTAGTAGTTTCTGGATTATTCGATGCTTATAAATGTGAGATCAAAAACTCATTCGGCAAATCTCGAAGGGTGAGTGGTCTTGTATCAACAAACTTCCTTCATGTTTTACACAGCTATGTTCAGCCCGGTTCTAATTCATTTATGGTTCATTTTGATCCGTTTTGTATTGTTCATTAAACTCCACAATCCTAACTATTATAGAAAGTTACTAATCCCTCTGCCCCTTGAAATATTGTAAATTTCCGAATAAATAATAACAATATGCACTTGGATGACCACAATTTATTTCATCAATTTCCAAACCGAAAAAAGCAACTCAGTTACTAGTTCGCTTATTCCTTTTTGACAGCCTCATCTTCCTTGGCCAGAGCGGAAAGCATTTCTTTCTTTTTGGCTTGAATTCTCTCTTCGCGCCTTCTTCTAGCCTCCTTGTTCTTTTGCCGACGAGCCTCGGCCTGATCACTGTAATTTTAAAAATGTCATGGGAGATCTCAGAAATACCAAATGCCTAACTATGAATTTCTTAAAACACTTACGCAAACATCTTAGATCTAGATTTCTTTGCTTTTTCCTTGTGGATGTGCTCCATAAGGATGCGCTTGTTTTTGAATCCGTTACCTTTCACCTTCAAGTACAGTTCGTGGTACCTTTTAAAAGTTTCAAAAGATACAGTTTACTAATGTATCCCAATTCATATCATTTGACCGTCGGGACTTTTGGTTGCTCAATCATGAACAGATTATCGAATCGGTGTGTATATGTATACCAAACCTAAATATGGCAATGAACACAATCGGCCATGTTTAGGTTCGGGTAAACATGGTGCTTAGTCCACTTGTGACCGAGTAAGTGTTAACACTAAGATTGTGAATTCATAATTCAATCAAGTTTATACGGAATATTACAACATTGTATTGTGTACTCTTCATACATCTTATCACATAAACCTATTCCCTTGTGGTTCACACATTTGAGTGTATTTTAAATACATACATGTGTTTATCTATCTTCTTCGCCTCCCTGTACTTTCTCAGAAGTCTGCGTAGAACACGCATACGACGAATCCACACCACTTTTTCGGGCATTCTAGCATTGGCTGTACCCTTTCTTTTACCTGAATGATACAAACTTGGATTTAATTCAACTGCATTGATGAGAGGGATTCAACAGTCACAGCAAAATCTACCTGTTCCACAATGCCTGCCCTTTCTACGAGCGATAGTATTCTTCCTGACACGAGCTCGGGAATGAACCGCTACTGGTTTACGAATGATGAGGCCGTCTTTGATCAGTTTCCTCACATTTTGTCCTGTTGAGAAACAGTAAAACTTTTCAGTTACCGTTGATGATTCTTTATTGAGAATTAATCGTTTTTCATACTTGAATTAGCATTGGATATCATGGATGTTTCGTTAGGGTCGAGCCATACTTTGTTTTTGCCGCATTTCATTACCGCGGCAGCCAGCCGCTTTTGTAACCGTAAAGTGCTTAAGATTTGAAATAAAATTTTGTTACAAAAATAAGGAAATTTGATTCATAACATGTTAAAACTGTTTGGTAAAACGGAAATATTTACCTCATGGCTGCTGACTTGTAACTCTACAATCGGAAAGGACCCGGATGGCTACAGCGCCGTCAAACGGAGTTTCGTAGTCTGTTTATAATGACGTCCATTTTTTCTATGATCACTAGAGCGCAATTATCAACTTGTAGTATCAGAAATGTGTTTATGAAAAAGAAAACTGCTTTATGGTGATGAATGATCTGCTTTTACATGCTAATACGGGGAAAATTTTTATATTGACTATTTATGTAACGGTAAACTGCGGTAACTTTTGTTTCACAAGTTCTAATATGACTTGCAGTATGCCATTGAATTGGCATGCCGGTCCCCAAAGTCTAAGATATTTTCTTCTATTTTATAGTCTTGAATGGTTTCATTTCGAAGCATTGCTAAATACTGTATCAGACAGATATTATATATATGTTTTTTAATACACTAGTAGCACCGCAATTTGAAAAAAGATTTGCCATTATCTGGGATAAGAACAAACATGTTAGACTTCAATGCTGTATGAAGCTATGTGTGATTGATATCTGTACGCCCTATAGGACCCATGATTTCCTAAGTCGGCTTGGGTGATATATTACGTACCATAAGAGGCATAGGAGGTATATTTAAAAATATTACCTTAAGTTTTATTTATATTTGATTATTGCGATCAGGCCTAAATGATTCTGCATACACACCGCTTATTCGCTTAACGACATCGACTTTGCTACAACCACTAAATGGCGTCGGTGACGTAACAAGAGCTAACTTGTCGATATTATAACTGGGATTTATATACCCTGTTGATCACCAAGTAAATCTTTTTTATAGTGATGTCACCATCTGCTTTCACATGCTTTTTCAGATACAGCAAGGGTCCTTATCGATAATTAGGAGCCACGAAATAATCGTAAATACCATAAGTTGACAACATAACACCACACTATTTTATCAATACGAGTCTAGGTCTGGTTACAAGTGCCTATTGTTTTGTATCATGGGATGTATTGGCCTGGCTTTCAATCCTTTACAATTTCATAACAAAGCGTATTGGACTTAGCTTAACAACAAGTCCTTGTTTTGGATACTGTGCCTGTAAATCGGAGTGAGCCGCTCGTATAACCCGTGCACAGCGTTTCTCTAGTTAGGTGCTAGGAAATTAGTGGTACGAGAGTTAGAAAGCAGCAGTTGTTCATCGGAGCTTAGGCATTCATGCAATTTTACCAGATTCTTATGTATTCTTGTATAGCGATACTGATCTGTTCGATAGTTATCTGATTGACTGAACGAGAAGATGGCTGAAAGCGAAAATGTTAAGGTGGCTGTTCGAGTACGACCATTCATATCCTTTTCGTGATTTAAATACACCTCACGAATTACAGTCGTGGTTACAGTCGTTCAACATCAATGATTTCGCTATTCCTTGCGAGTTTCATCACGATTGAAAAAGCACGAGACTGTCAAATTCAAGATCGATAAACTGATAACTAATGAAGACTGGTCAAAAGTTTTCAACTGTTAATTTGCTATAACTATTTAAATTAACAATCACTGCGGTACTACTTGAATAATTATAAGGCCCTGTGACCAATATCCTTTCTTTAATAAGGCTTAGGATTATATTTGTATAGCTGTATAGCCCCAACACTTATGTTTCTCAGCTTCCAGTTCTGATTTTCAAAAATGTCGTGCACAATTTTATACTATGTTATCATTGTCCTTGACGATTGTTATACAATCAAAGAGAAAAGGACCGAAATGCTACCATTATCATACAAATGGAAGGTAAGTCTGAGCTAACAGATCAGGGTGTATATCATTTATTTATTATTTGAACTACGTATATCAATGTCGCTTTTTTCTAGGCAATACTACAAAAATCAAAAATCCCAGCAAACCCAACGAAGAAGCTAAAAAATTCAACTTCGATTTCAGCTATTGGTCGCATGACGGGTTTAAAGAACGACCCGACGGATATCTGGAGAAGGATAAACCATCGAGTAAATATCATGATCAGGTAGAGAAACTTTATATTAACGTAATAGTCTGTTGTTAACATATGGTGACGATTTCCCCTGTTTCAGGCCGAAGTGTTTCAAGATCTTGGCGAAGGGATATTGAAAAACGCGTGGGAAGGATATAATTCTACTCTGTTCGCGTACGGTCAAACAGGATCGGGAAAATCCTACAGCATAGTTGGCTATGGCATCAATAGAGGTTACTTTTACCCTATCTTGGATGAAAAATGACATTCGATTAGGCGATGGCACTCGGGGTCCGGTACCCCATTTTGAATACTAAATGGCGTGCAGTTGATAAGGCCACGAATGTCATAAAAAGATGTTACCTTAGAATTGCCATAATATGCAACTCAGACTGCAGCAGAGCTGCGTTGCTGTACTGTGGGTATTGAAATAACGCGCATTCTCTATGTTACTACTAGTGACTGTGAGCTACTAGATTGGCCCCGAAATACAATTCAATAAACTTAACGAAGTGATATTGTGTTTCACATTAATAATTCAATATCTATCCAGGTATTGTACCAGTTCTTGCTGATCAGTTGTTCAGTCAGATAACTGAAAAAAGTTCTGGAAGCGAAATGCAATATGAGGTTAGTGAGGTTAATACGTGTATTAATATTGTACTTACTTTACCAACGTACTATATATAATAAGTTTGTATTTTATACAGGTTAGTTTCAACATGCTTGAAATCTACAGTGAACAAGTGCGCGATCTCCTGAATCCCGCTACAATCAAATCAAAGGGCGGACTAAAAGTTCGCGAGAATCCGACCAAGGGGTTTTATGGTACATCGATTTGGTTATGTTTAAGCTAACGTCATTCTTTCCTTCGAAATACAATTCAATGAAGTTAACGAAGTGATATCTGTTTCCACACCAGTACAAGGACTGGACACTGTTGCTGTAGCAAACTACGCCGATATTGAAGAACGAATGGCTGAAGGAACAAGAAATAGAACGGTTGCGGCAACAAACATGAATGCAACGAGCAGGTAACAACGACACCTAGTGTTAGTTTATATTCATTTCGGCAAGGATTGTATATAGAGGATTTTACGCAAAGCTTTTATATTGCCTCACTGGTTGTTTTGTAGCACGTGTAATCGTTAAATAATTACTCTATAATAGCCGAGCTCACACCATAGTCGGAATCACGTTCGTTCAGAAATCGAAAAATGACGCCGGCGAGGAAATGGCGAAAACATCTATTATCAACCTGGTTGATCTCGCTGGGAGGTAAGAATGATTTTATGTTATAATTACGATTACTCGTTATATATAAATTAATTTCATAACAATCATTACATTGTCTACAAAAGTAGTTAATTAGTATATAGGAGGTACTGTGTCAGGATATCAAGAGTTGCCTTCATCTTTTTGAAGGAAACATTTGATACCTCTAAGCGTGAAGTCTGTATCACGTTATTGCTGACTTTTCACGAAAAAAGCTCAAGCTAGATATTAAACCGTATTCTGGTAGAGCATGGTAGATAAATGATAGGTATGAAATCTGAGTCTTGTTTTCGTCAGTATAGTAAATCAGCGAATAAACTTTTAAGCCATAATAAATTCCATCGTAAACTTGAAGTGATCCACGTATATTGTGCCATGAGAACTATCTAGAGTAGATAGAAGTTTTTGATACAGATTTACTAGGCAAATAAACAAGGTAAATACGTATATGATTTTATTACTTCATTCTCTATCCAGCGAACGTGCGGAAAGCACTGGTGCGACTGGCGATCGTCTTAAGGAAGGAGCAGCCATCAATCTTTCGCTTTCATCTCTGGGCAATGTTATTTCCGGTATTTTAATAAATATTTACCTTGATATATTATATAAATATAAAATAAGCAATGTTTTTTTTCTTTAGCACTTGCTGAGCGCTCCGGTGGGAAAAAAGTTCGTGTACCTTATCGTGACTCGGTTTTGACAAAACTGCTCAAGAACGCTCTTGGTGGCAATTCTAAGACTGTTATGATAGCTGCCCTTAGTCCTGCTGATATCAACTTCGACGAAACGCTGTCCACGTTGAGGTTTGTTTGCATATTAAAACGAGTTTAAAAATAAGGTCGTTGAATTTATCGTTTCTTCTGTGACTAAGATACGCAGACCGTGCAAAGCAAATAAAGACAGTTGCTAAAGTGAATGAAGATCCAACAGCTAAACTCGTTAGGGAACTGCAAGAGGAAAACGCAAGACTCAAGAGTTTATTGGAGAAGGTAGGTTCACGTGCCCAGGCTCTGAGGCATCTTTTTTTGAAAAGTAACGGCACCACGGTCTACACCGGGAATAACCTGAGTAACCACACTAATTTTGAATTTTGGTTCGAATTGGTACAGCCCTTGGTTTGCTATAGCTTTCTCTCATATATATACTGTATATGTCTGTGTGTATTTAACTGTGAGGTATAGATTTCCAAATTTTCCGTGTAATTTCAAGGGTGGCGCAGCTGCTGTAGCAGCAACTGTTGCAGGCGACGACGAGGAACTAACGGACGCGGAGAAGGAACAAATTAAACGTGAATATGAAGAACAAATGCAATCTGCAATGCTGGAGAATGAGAGAAAGATGGAGGAAATGGAAAAAACGTGGCAGGAGAGAATGGAACGTTCCCAAGAAGAGGTTCGAAAAATAACAGTGTGCGATTCCTCTGTGATTTAGTACAGGTTTACCATCGATTTTTCTGCATTGTTCAATCCGGACCTCGCTTAATCATGATCCAGTATGATCCAGCACAACAACTGTGGTTTTCAGACGTTTTCTCTCCGATTTAGGAACTCTCAGTTCTAAGTGTTCTGGAGAGTGTTATTTGCGATTTTGCCCGAGTATCCAGTTACATGACATTGTAGTGTATGTTTTATTTCAAAGCATGGTGACACCAAAACCAAAGAACTTCACGCCAAAATGGAAACTACTGCACATCTGTACAATCTGAATGCGGATACGCAAATGTGCAAAATCATCGTACATATTATAGAGAAAGGACAAGAATATACAGTGGGCAAGCCATCGGACGAGGTTCAGATTCCCTTGTCGGGTGCTAGGTTAGTAGCATATCGGGCTTTGTGTATATAGTGCAACGTTTGAGGCTAGCATTTTGATTAGTTACAATAAGTACCTTTCATTTTCAGCATTTTGGAGAAGCATGCGCTCCTACGAAATGTAGATGGCGATGTTTACATACAGTCGTTGAATCAAGATGGAAAACTGAGGTTTAATGGTGAACTGCTATTAGTGAACGATGAAAGGCAGCTGCGACAAAGTGATCGGTAATTTTTCTGCAATTCTTCGGCAACTATTATTTCTATATCTTTCGTTCTATCTAACTTCTGTTTATTAAAATATGGTAGAATCCTGTTTGGAACGTCGCACCTTTATGTCTTTTGTGACCCTGTTAAGTACAAAGCTTCGCCGCAAGATTTTCCGACGGTAACTTACGAGATGGCCCAAGATGAAATATCTGCCGTTGTTGGCTTGTCATCAGCAGCGGAGAAATCAAACGGTAATTTCGGCAGTACAGGATTTGATAATATTTTATAAACACGTGCAGAACTGATAATATTTCGACGCTACAGCTGAAGCTATACTCCGCGAGCAACTTAGCGATCTCCGGCCTGCAGTGGACGAGGCGAATTCAATTAGCGAGGAATTGGATCAGAAAGTCAAGTTTGAATTACTTCTTGTTCCGCCACATTATCGGGGAGTGGACACAGGTTTTACAGAGGTATGTTCAGTTGCTGTTTAAAATAACGGAAAAGATTCTGCAAATCTTCGTATCCTCGTTATCAGGTTTACGTGAAAATGCGCCATCTTGAAAACGACATGGAGTGGGTTTGGGACCGAGAGAAGTTCATTAACCGGAAATATGTAATGCAAGAAATGTACGAAGACCGTAAGGAGGGAGGAGCAACGGACGAGGTATGAGAGTTTGTAAATAACATCACCTAGTGATTAATAATGTTGAAAGAGCAAATCCATTACAAAGAAACTGCATCGCAGTAAATGCAGAAATTTTCTCCCAGATAATAAAGAATTAATTAAATGAAATTATCTATTAGACAACCACCAACCATTAGGACTGAATTTCTGGCAAAAACGGGGTTTCATGGAATTATTAGAATTTTAAATAATTTGACGTAATCCCCAGTTTCACAATCATTTAGTCATAGCAAGTATGTAGTACACATTGGATTATGCATACCACTAAACCATATACAGTACAGTACAGTACGGTATTCTGAAATAACTTTCAATCTTTAATAGTAATTAAACTTTAAATATTTTCTCTATAGGAGAGTAATCCTTTCATTGAAAGTGAAGGCACCGAGGTTTTGATCGGTTCGGCAGTTGTGTCTCCCCAATGCTTGGCCTACATGATCGATTTGAGCCAACAGCTACCAATAAACGGATACAGTGGAGAAAATATCGGGGTACTCAATGTAAGATAACGCTCCACATCTTCACTTCTCATCAATTTTGCATTAACGTGTGATCGTGTCATAAAGGTACTATATCTTATAGATCGATCTAGTACCTTGCGACTCAAAAGGGAAAGAAATAATCGATGATAGCGCCGATGAGTTTATCGATGACCCGATGTCTTTGGTCGGTCGCAAATACAAGGTGAAAGTTAAAATTGAAAGCGCTAGAGGACTTCCAAAACGCTTCAAAGTAAGTTAAGTTAAGAAATGTATTTGACTTGACTTTTCATATCCGCACTAACTACCCGTGTGGAAAACCGAACCAGATACAGTAGTTGGTAAGAACTTGGTAGCTTGATACTACCTGCAGTAACTTCCCGATTTATGTCTGTACACGTGACTTCGCGTCGAAGTTGACAACTGTCTGCACACTGACAATACGGATTTCAAAGTTAAGAGGTCTTTGGTCATCTCTATTGTCGCGGCTCTATCGTGAATATCTATATAGAATTGTGTAATACCTATAAAGGATTAGTGATTACTGAAACTAAACTATTGTGGCCAAACGGTTTTTAAATTTGCCCCGCCCGCTAATCGCCAATCTGTCAACTTCATGTAATATTTACAAAGTACCAGCGCATTTTCTTGTATATCCTGTGAAAAATCTTTTATTTATTACTAATGTACTCGTTTACAGGATGTTTACGTCAGATATGACATGTTCCTCGAATTGGATAACAGAACGAAAGTCGTCAGTGGCACTGTGAATCCGGATTTCAAGCACGCGACGACCCACAATTTTAACCCGGTTACTTCCGAGCTGATTACCTGGATGAAAAAGGGAAACTTAATATGTTAGTGTGGTGAATAGAAGTACAGCAATTCGTTCGGGTTTAAGTAGATTTTGCAATAGAGCAGTCAGAGCTCATTGAAAAATATCCTTTATCAGTTCAAGTCCGAGGCAAACAACAGCATTCCACGCAAACTGGCAGAAGAAGTATGAATACTCGTCAGCTTTCCAAAACCGATAATTTGGCGAATGCGGCATCTAAGGCTTCCCTGTGGAAGGTACGTGTGGAAAAATGATATTCCTAAGGTTTCGAGTTCTAAGTATTGGAAGTTTATGCGATATCACAACATTGATATTTTGGTCTTCAGGTGGTCAGTCGAGAATCAATTAACAAGGCCGTGATAGAAAAGAGATGCGACAGCCTGGAGAAGAAACTGGTAAGTTATAAGCAAACTATAATAATCTAGCTGTGCTATTTACCAGTCGCCTAATTTGGCGTATACGATTTTAGGATCGTGCAATAACGGACAGTCATGGGGTTTTACGAATCGAATTCTGTATTAAGGAGTTCAGTGTCTGTATATAAAACACAGATGTATTTATTTTAAATCATATAGCACCAAATCAACCAAATAGTTAAATTGGCCGAGGAAAACCAAGTGACGAGCATCAACACAGCTGTCTTAAAAAAGGTTCTACATTCCCAACATATGGATGACATAGAACAAGTAGTCAGGTATTTTTGAAAATAGATAACATTGCTCTTATTGCTCTTATTGCTCTAGAATCTAGACTTGGAGTCGGGCTTGCACCTTATGCCACGATTCGATTCATTGTACACGTTTATGCCAATGCGATTCGATTTATCAGTGCAATTAACCTCCAACAAAATAACCTTCTATCGATCAGCAAAAGAATTTAAGTTTTACTGTAGCTTTATCCATTATTCATTCAGTTAAGAATGGCTTTAGCACAAGCAAACAATATTGATATTAAAACGTATTGAGTGAAAAAAACATGGAGCAATTTAATGCCCTGATTGCGCAATCTGCAATTTAATGACGCAACCAGGCTCTTCACGACGCTTTTCTACAACATTTCTGGTATAAACCTGAGTAAAGCATAAAAGTTTCATTTTCTCAAATCCATATACTTCTTTGTAGGAAAATGGCAAAGCAAGCTAAACTGGCAACAGTGAAAGAGGAAAATTCGCCGTCGAAGGCTTGTCTGCTAATGTAATTCCAAGATGGAAGCGCCTTTCAGTAATGCACAACAAACAAATACTGTATATATTTATCACTGTATTTAGAATTTTCTATATATTTAATAGCGTGGACACGTAGAGTAAATTCCTTTCATACTATTGAAAAGAATTTGAACCAGCAATGTAGCAGATTCCTACTACTGTACTCGAGAAAACGTTTTTAGTCGTGGATAGAAGAAAAATCGACCAAATTATTTTTGCTGTATAAGCTATAATTATATATACTACGATAATGATAATGTAAAATATTATAATGTAATAATAAGTTTGTTTGAGTACACGAGATTTGTAATTGTCAGACCCAATCGCACGTAACCCAACTTAGGGCAGCTATTTTATATGCTGTAATCCTAGCACGAATCGGCATTACGAAAGCTGCAGTAAATTCAGCAAATTGGGAAGAAGTGAATGCGTGAATTGCGTGCATCGTAGTACGATTAGATGTTCCTTGGTTCCAGACCTTGTCAATCTACATCACGTTGGCCTCATGCATGAGTCAGTCCATCGAAGTTCGCGACGCGATTACATAGATGGTATATTGCACAACGTAATGTAAAATTGAAATATAGCAACTGGAACTGACAAGAATCAAAAGCAAAAGGTTACAAGTGTATTTATCGTCTTTTTTGCCCTGTGCACAGAATTTCGCTGATAAAAAACTTAAGATACAGGTGAGATGTCAGATGCCGGAACGAAGCCTTCTTTGGATCCGATTCGTACATATAAACAATTATCCCGTTGGTTCGCCCAGTCAGGATCCACAAATACCACCTGTGAAAATGGAAAGAAAAGATGAATACTGATGTTCACGCAGTCGTAAAGTTTACGGGATATTTGACATGGATGTTCAAAATAGTGCATGAACAAAGAAACCCCAGTGAACAAACAATACCAAGGATTATTATACCAAGTCAGACAGTAACTGCTGTGAGCTGAAACTCTGCTCAGTATTAAGTTCATATAAATTACTGATCAAATCACAAAATCCTGGCAAAAATATTATACTGTGATGAACAGTACTGAAACTGTATCTGTGTCATGTATTCGTGCTTGTATGTACTATTGTGTAGGTCGACTGTGTATGTGGGTTCTATGTCATTCATCAGTCTGTTCTAATCTATCATAATTGTGCATCTCACCCACTTTAGACTTTAGACTTTAGAGCTAAGTCTAACGATTGATTGCAGCACATTTTATTCCCATCAGTTAAACTACGTTTGCGTAAAGAACTGCTTGCGCCAAAATACAGTGAAAAGGGTGAATTTATGAAAACCATTTTGCCAATTGTAATTCTTCCGTATCCGATTGATGTTAGGGATAAAAGAACTTGCTACAATTGTTATTGAGATTTTCATATCTACATCAGTTACTGAGTTAACGTTATACATGTTGTTGCATAATATCAAAGTACGTAATGATGAGTAATGCTAAACCTGTTCAGTTCACCACCAGGGACTTTCCCGAGGAATTCTGCGACGTTGCAGTTTATACCAGTACAGTACAGTTATTATCAGTGTGATATATGAGTATGCTAAATTTCATTATATTATATAGTTTTCCACTTCCTGTGTCGTTTATTCCATGTATTGGTACGCTTAGATAATTTACCAGCTTCTGTTGAATATCTTACGCACGAGTTTGCGTTCGGCCATGTCTTGTAACTTAGACACCGTTGACGTACAAAAACTACGGAATGCGAGACTTGAAACGACTGGGATAGAGGTTGCTAACTGTTCCCATAATTACAAGTTGCCTAAGCAGCGACGTAAAAAAGAAAAGAGGTGAGGACAACTATTCAGTAATTGATGTAATATAAAGTGACAGGTGACAGTTTAGCACAGAGGATAGCAACCTTATTTCCATGAGAGCCACATTAACATGGGTAGGGTACGTAGCAAGTCTAATTCAACGAAAAACTAAAATTACTAGATAATAAAAGTTATTAGGTCCTTCCGGTTAATCCTGGTATGTTAGGTGAGCATTTTCCCACCTAAGCCTCCTATATTAGTCATGACCATTTTTCGAAAGCTATGATTGGTCACCTTCGTTTAGCTTAAACTTTCATATCTTTACTTCTCATTTTGTACAGTGGTTCCAAAAATAGCCCAGGAAAGTGCTCTACTGGAAAAACTCAACACGATGGCCTAAAATTGCCCACTCAGAAGATGAAAGGAGAGGAAAAAAATGGTACTTACTAATTCAAAATATAATAATAAGAGGAAGTACTGTGATAGGGAGTACCCTGAATAATTTATATACAATGAACTTTGTCATTTGGATGTGCTGTGGGGATTTCTAAACTGTTGTTTGCTTTGTCAAAATACATTTCATTAGGTCAACCTAGATAAGGAACTCCTGCTTCACATGAACCATCGAGAGACAGTCATTGTTACTTGTTTTTTGCTGTCAAGGAATTTAGTTATTCCTATATTGCCATAACATTCCATTCATTCTATTTATCCCGTTTCTCATAGAGTTCAGTATTGACACTATGCGGTTGCATTCATTCGAGACTTTTCCAAAGCCAACACTCCGTAGCAGGATATATAAATCTGGCTACTTCTATACAGGCCTTCATGACGAAACCATATGCCACAGGTAAGATAAATTAGAGACCTACCATAACAGCTATATCAACATTATTCTCTATCTGTGTTGAATATTAGGTTCTAGTAATAGTGTTATTTTAAGATGCGGAGTTACCGTGAGAAATTGGTTGGAGGAAGATGATCCTGCTGAGTATCATGAAGTTATATGTGAATATTTTATGAACCACAAAGATATGGAAAGTTAGTATTAAATTAGAAATTATACCAAGTGAACGTTATCCACTTTTATGTATACGGAATTCATGTCAACTAAACAGTTAAATTGTAATTTGTTTTGTAGAATCCGAAAGCAGCGGAAATACGAGAAACCAGGTATCACTATTAGATACTCCGATTACAGAGGCTAATTCTCCTGTAAGTTCTTGATGTTGTGTATATGAGTTTAATAGTTTTCAACCAGCATATTTTGTATTATGTCCATCCATGTCTTAAAAATATGATATATATTGATTTAAATCCTGTCAATGTCTTGTCTCTTGCAAAGCCAAATGTTATCAATTGTTTTTTCACCTCCTAGAATACAATTTTCTTAGTCTTTTCTTTCCCTTATATCTCAATGGTAAAGTATTATTTCTCGGATTTAAATAGTGAATCGGTACTACATATTCATGGATTCAACCAACCACAGATCAAAAAATAGTATGTGATTAGTTTGAGATCTTGCTTAGCGGATGACGTAGTAGGATAGCTTATTATTTGTGGAGCGATATCATGCATGGAACATAATTTCAGCTAAATCCCTCCACAATCGTCAGATTGATTTTGTTAGTAAAGAATCATGACTAAAAACATAACCTTTTGATAGAGATAAATACAGCATCATTCAGTTTACCTACCTATACAGACCCATATGAATACTTGTTAATCAGAATGGAAACAATACCATAGATACATTCAGCTGAACATTATACATTATACTATCATACCTAACATCTTTATTTATATATAAATGTTTATGTTTTCAGATGACATCATCAACTTTTTCTTTGACACCATCATTAACACGTATGTTTAACTGAAATATTTTCCAAAGAATGTACAAATTAATATTGTTGGTAGATTCTCATCAAAATTTCTGTTACTAGAAATGTACACGCGACCAACAATGGAAGATCCGGTTAACGAAAATGGAAAATACAAAGTAGGTAGCATCTGGATTCCAATACAGTAAACCCATGGCCACTTAGCTCAGTTGTGTCTCACTATTTACCAGTACTCTACTTTACCTTTATTGCTTACCTTTATTAGGGACTACCTTGCCCTCTTATTAGTCTGGGGTTTTACTATATTCTTATAGCTGTTGAATGAAACAGATACTTGTTGGTTTGGTTACTAATAGAAACACTTTGAATGGTAATATTGTTTACAGAAAAGTTTGAAGGAATTTGAAACATTGCAAATAAAGAATCCTGGAACATTTCTGAGCCTTAGTAAGTATCACTATCATTATGTTGCTTGAATCACATATATTTTGATCATATCTCTTAAATTTTCTGAATGTAGATATTCCAAAAATACGAATTCAGAAGAATACGAAATTTGGAGATCGCAAGCAAGTAAGCCAAATTCATTCACTATCTTGCTTAAAAATTTATCGGTGCAATGTACTATAAAACATATATAGCCTGTGTTAGCTACAACAGCTCTGATTTGTATGTTAGTTTATTGTGTTTTGTAGTGGATAATTAAATTAGATTTAAAAATATAAATACAAATGTAATATGTAACACAATTGTAGAAATAGCTATTCCAGAATTGCATTACATATTCTAGAAATATCACAGATAACCTAACTATTGTATGTTTTGGTTATTTCACAGAATGCCGGGCATCATTCTTCTCCAATAAGTCTAGAATTTGTCCACTTTGATGACCATAAGGAATTTCTCAAAAGCTTGAATCTCTACTCAGAAGAAGACAGAATGTATATCCTTTATTCCTTATTATATATACGCAGAGCTGGATTTAGATATTGCAGGTCCCAAGGCTACAGGGTACTGTGATGCCCCAAGTAATATTTATAAAAGTGGTATCCATGTTATATAGCCCCGTAATTTAACCATTTTTTAAACAGATAATTCACAGAGTACTTTCATTTAGAAAGAGCATCCAAGAAATAGTTTCTCGCTTGATCTCTGGTGGCCCCCAAAATCTAATGGACCCCTGGCCCTGCTTTAATCCGGCACTGTATTATAAATTAACTTTTTTCACATTTCAATTTTTTCTGAATTACAGAATAACGTTCCTGGCGAAGGATAAGTGGAAAAACAACACTGATAATGTTGTGGATGTAATTGAATTGGCTAATTCTGGCTTTTTCTACCTTGGAAACTATGATAGGACACAATGCTGCTCTTGTGGAAAAGTTTTCAAGGGGTGGCAGCGAGGAGACCAGGTTGATCTTGTTCATAAACAGGTTGTTCCATATTGCAAGTAAGTACTTGATGTGCCATGCTAAGAATGCTAAGTATTTGTGTGACATGAAATACAGTTTCAAGAACGTTAGCAAGTGAGCTGAAGTATCAAAATGTCTAAAGGCAATAGTGTGGGATTTATACATATGCGTGTGTTTAGACTCGAGAGGTATATTGGAACATTAGTCTAATTCCCAACTTATAGTAACTGGAATTAGTGCGTTGTTCTGTACACTTAGGGAGGGATATGGGTTAAAATTAAAAAAAAGATTATTCTATTTTACCGACATTATATAGGTTACGTTCGATTGTATTATATTGTCCTGCGACACTTATTTCATAGACATTGAGACATACAGACCTCTGGGTGGCCATGAATCTGTTTCTGGTATTCTCAATGCTCAACTGTCGCATGCAATACGTGTAGACTAATCTACTCACACACAATTTGCCTTAGTACTGATTTACTTTTCATATTAAATGTCAAATCCCTCAGTAGAATTGAGTTATTGATGGGGGAACCTGTACTAGTTTATGTAGTGCTTATGATGTTCTAATAAGTGTCAATAATATATGCAGAATGATGTCAGAAGATGAAGACAACAATGTTCCATCATCAACAACCTCTGTTCCATTGTATCCTGCTCACTCTTCAAAAGTAACTCAACTTCTTGTACCTCAATTATCACCTCATTCTGGATTTAGTGAGATGTCTGAAATCAGTCAATCTAATCAGCTGTCAGGAATGAGTATTCAGCAACCACCTCCGGAGGCGATGGAGTTTCAGAGTCATCCTGTTCAAGCGACTACAGAAGACCTGGAAAATCCAGCCGAAACTAATCTATTTCGAAACCAACATCTGCCGTTAGACCTTAGAATCAACAGGTCGCTTTCTCTGATCCATCAAAGTAATCTTCCTATCCGAGAATCTAGTGAGAATGCTCTTTCATGGTCAGGCCCAGTCAGAACTCTTGAAGCACAAGAAACAGTTCCAATGCAGACTTCTTTAGCACCCCAGAATTCAACTCCTTTTATGGTTGCGAAATCAACAAAATTTCGTGGTATCCAACCTCAGAGTGAACTCTCCTCGTCGGACGAGGAGATTGAAGAACATAACCGTGCTCAAACTATCCTACAAAACCCACCTTTGCATATGCCGCAGATTCCAGTCTTTCCTGGGCAAGCTGCTTCGTTTAATGCGGGCGCTAGCGGCATGAGTCATTCCTTAACATCCCCTCAGCATTCAATAACCCCGATTACTCCTCCTGTGCGATCCGCTGAACCTACAGAAGGGTCAGAATGGGAGTCGATATTTCAGTGTGAAAACCCTACCATGCCTTTCCTTCGTAGTGCTCTAGCACGCCAAGAAACGTTTGACTTCAATTGGCCAAGTGGTAGAATGGATGCTTCTATCGATGATTTCGCAAGAGCAGGATTTTTTTATGTTGGTGTGTACTTTAGTAGATATTTGAACTACTCAGCTGTATCCGGAATGACATGACTTCATTTTTAACAGGACAAGACGATTATGTCAAATGCTGGTATTGTGGTGGCCAAATCAATAATTGGAGTGTACACGATGATCCATGGAAGGAGCATGCCAGATTATATCCAACGTATGGTTATTCTACTCAATTTCAATTATTATTTGTAACTATATTATGGAGGGTAAACTCCTATTTATCTAAGTAGCAGAATGACCTAAACCATGAACAGAATAGCTCTTGAGACGAACAGACAAATATATTATAAAGGCTGCTTTAATCCTGTGACAGGAGACATGACAAGTAACTGAGAAGTTAGCTTGAAACCAACACTGTATTTTTTACATTGCCATAATGCACTGGAGTCTTAAACAAATTCCACTGCACTACGGCAGTCTGCCTGTCAATTGATTTTGTAATTGTCATGATACTGCTCTGTCAATATAAGTATTATAGGGAATGATAATGATATTTCTTGTAGTAAAGAATAGAACGGTGTTCACTAGAATGCTGAGTTTGACCAGTTACATAGGCAAGTGTATTGTTTCTTCCTAACTGGCATGTTATGTAATCTTATGGAAACTGTCACTCATCTTTTCAATTATTATAAGTTAGCAGTTTTCTTGTGTCATTTACAGTTGTGAATTTCTCCTCCAACAAAAAGGACCAGAATTCATTCATAGAATTGCAGTTCAAAACCCCCAGCCTGTGAGGCAACATCCCGAGATCCCTCCTCTGCATCGACATACTTCTATGTCATCTTCATCGGAAAACTCATCTGGAGAAATGTCTCCTGTATCATTTACTCCTGGTTCTCCACGAATTTCCATATTTGGACGACGATATTACTCACACAGAGGACGATCAGATCCATCTCCTCCTCCTGCTGTTATTGATCCAAGAGTAGAAGAGGCGAGACAGAAAGAAATTTTACAGACTGCATTGAGCTCCGAAGTGGTATTGCGAGCAGTAGAAATGGGATTTGATATCAATCTTATACGAAGGTAAATCCAGTGTGTGGAATGAGAGGCTCAAATCAGGATTTTAGGAGAACTAGAAATTTCATTTCATCACTGAAATTATTTTCTTGTGCTCATGCTCAGAATTATAAAACGCAAAGTTCGAAATTCCCGATCTGCATTTGCTTCTGCTCAACAATTGATGGATGCTTTGCTCAATACAACAAATGTGTCGTCGTCTTCCAGTTCCTCAGAATCCGGAATGGAAATGGAAACGACAATGCCCCAATTGCCTGCACCAACCACCAAGTATGATACAAAATAAATATCCTTTCCTAAGAATGCTTCTTATTCTATACTTAGGACTAAACAATGTTTTTTTGCAGTGTCCAACCAATACCATCCACACAAGCTTCAACAAGCGGTGCAACAAGTGCCATCTCTCTTGTAAGATTTAATATATTCATGGTGTAGCTATAGTATTTGGTACATGTAGCAGAGCTTTGACAGTTTTACTGTGGCAATTATAATCGCTTCGTGTATATTTTATCATGTTTCAAAAAAGGATTCAGCATACACACGTCGACATATATTTCCTTGTACGGTGGGGGCTCTTTGTACGAATTGCCCCCCACGAATGCTATTCACTTTACCAAGTGACAAAAAGACACTTGTGGGCAGCTGTATAATCCTCGTTTTCCAGACAATTTAATCTTGTGAAGCATGACATGATGAAAATACAGTTGCCATATGCCAAATTAATATTGGTTTCAAATCTTGAATTAGGAAATCTCCAAAATCAATGCTTATGTTAATTTTTCATCAACAGGATCCAACACCAACCACTTCCATTCAGACCACAGCATCGACATCTATTCAGTCATCTCAGAGCACATCCGGGACACTCGATCCGAAAGTATTGGATGAAAAGTTGCGGGAGTATCAGATAGAAAAACGATGCAAAGTTTGCCTTGATAAAGATGCCGAAGTGGTATTTGTGCCGTGCGGACACTTATGTACGTGTATGACGTGCGCCAGTGCGCTCCGCTCTTGCCCTCTATGCAGAAAGAAGATAAAGAAGTCGATGCGCACATACACTTCATGAAAACTGAATTCCCGGTGAGTGCGATAAATTTCTTTGGTGACTGTCTGATTTTCAGTGTTTGATTTGGAGTTCGCATAAACGAAGTCAGGGGAGGAGAATTTAAAAGTACATTCCTGTGTAGTTCTGAAATCACACGCCTTCTGTTTACGTTCGCTGAACCTTTTTTATGAACAATCTGTCGAACTAGTTCAGCAACACGGAACCACTAAACGTTATATTGCGTTACTTATTTAACTGAAGCTTGTTCTTAGTTTGCCTCCAGTCTATACAGTACAATAGTATTCTACAGCTGTCGATTGCAACACCGAGTGACATCCTTACTATACCAGTTGTAATTAAGCATTACTTTTGATTATTTTTCACCTCCTAATTTGTAAATTAAGAAGAACAAGAATTTTAAAAACCAATGTACCTATTGAATTCCTTAATAATTACTTTATGTTTTAGATTTAGTTTCTGCGATGATTATGAATACGCCAGAATCTAAAACCCATATTCTTCATCAATAATTTGTTTTGTAGCTATTAATATTGCGTTTTATATCGCACAAGCTAAAGCTAAAGCTAAGCTAAACTGTGATTACTAAATAGCTCTGTCTCAATGATTTATACTGGCGATTAATGCATAACATCACTTGTGAACTTGGTTAATTAATTATATTATTCAGTAGTTATCTGTATTCGTATAATATATTTATATCTACACGGCGACGTACATATATCCAGATTCAGTATCCCAATATAAGCAGGAATGGATAGATTTTAACTAGAAGAGTGGATTAGTCATTTAATTCAAATTATTTTGTAGAAATTTTATAAACCTTCCGGTGTATGAGGTATGTTTGGCAATACTTGACGACTTGTTTTGTAGTTACAGTACTTACAAAATTATACACAAAAATTCTACATTTTACAATAGACTTCTTTACACCAATTTCATACACAACTAAAATACTACATACATACTATATACGTATGGAGAACCAAGTTGAGATTGTCAGTTTATATTTGGATATGTAATATTAAGCATTGGCCATTCACGCCACTGCTGTCCTTGTACAGGCTTGTGTTAAGATCGTTTCATATCAACCAGATTTTTTTTGCTCAATGTCTTACTATGGTATATTAGTATACAAAAGTAGATGTGAAAAATAACTTAAACATACAACCCTGAGTAAGACAACTGAATAAATTAAGTATAAGAGAAATTGTAATCGTGATTTTAATTGTGAATTCTTTGGAAGGGAAGAGCTAGAATATCATCTTACAGTAAGTTTCAAATTTGTAAAGTGAAATGGTAGTGTTCACTTTTCAAATATAGAATATAGAATGCAGCAATTCATCAGTTCTTTTTCTGGAAGCATAGTTGTAAATCGCCGAAAAGGTGTTTTTCTATTTGTGCTTTGTATGTGTATTATACGTGTTTTGTGTATTTTTACCGAACAACGCATAGAATCTCCCAAAATTTCCCTATATTTACTCTCATTTACACTTTTTGAAATCCGAATGCCTTTCAGGGAGCACTATCTCCCCGTGGTATTAGGTATCTAGTAGGCTACTTGTTTAAAAAATGTATATACGAAATTTGCGTGGCCGTGGCGCACCAGTGATATCTGATATATAATTGCAATTTGTTGATTAGGGTCGTACCTGATTTTTCTTCACGTTCATATCGGTCGCTATAATGGCCTTGTTGGCAACGTAAACAACTTCATACGGTCGAATTTTCGCCACAAACTTTGCTGGGAAGTATCCCGATCTGTTTTCGCATTCACCCTGCGAAATGATAACAAGACTTTGCATTAGTTCGAGCATTACGATAATACCTAGATCTACCGACTGGATCAATGTCACAAGCTTTGAACAAACTTGATCGTGGTTAACAATTGAGTTACGTGCCAGTGATTAGGTTTGCTTGATTATTTGCGTAATTTTTCCTTATAAATATGAATGTAAGCGTTCAATTTCGTGACGACTTAAAATTACACAGGCTGTGCTAACACTGAAATTTAGTGAATCTTATTCGGTTAAACAACACTCGAATGCAACTTACCAGCCACCAGGCTTCATCCTTGTCTTTTTTCACGTGAATTCGGTCTCCAACTCTAAAAATGAAACAATTAAATGTATTTGCTGTTCAAATCTGGAATGTTATCAGTTGCCTTGGAATCTCTTTGAAACCTAGCTATTATCTTTGTCACACAGTTACTAGAATTGCAGGGACAGTGGTTTTCAAACTTTTTTAGGCCACGGCAGATTTTGAATTTTTGAAATGGCACATCTACTTTGTAATTAAGTTGTAACCGATAAAAAGGATCCAAATTTGGCGGCACGCAGGGATTCACAAGTATGCAAAAAAAATGTTATAACTTTAGAGAAGTTTTTCAGCAGTTCAGCGGCACTAACTATTTTATTCACTCCCTCCCTTGAATTTTATATAGACTACCTTGATTATACTCAGAACAGTGGAATAATTAGACAGGACTCCCTTTCCTCATATTTTTTGTTTGGTTTTAACATTCCCACAGAATACGGTGGTTACTGTGAAGATGAACGTTCCAGCAATTGAATAAATTAAAATTAAGAAAAGTCCCTGTTTCATTTTACATATTCTTGAATTTTAATTAATTACCAACAGTATAGAATTTGAACGTCTCATCATGTGGACATCCTTCGTCTTATATTTTACATAATTTTAATGATATACATATGCATTTTAACTACTGCCTAATGATATCCTGTGAAAAAAGACCTGTGGTGATACCAGCTCTATAGGGAGTCGAGGGCAAGATTGTAGTTGCAAGATACATCGATATCAATACAGCTGTACAGTATGTATATTGTAGATTGTCAAAGCTCATCTTCCATGAAAAACACTTACCTTAATTCCAAATCGTCCTTTTCCCTTGGCTCGTATTTAAATAGTGCAGCATAAATATTTCCGTCCTGTGATTGCCTCGAATTTCGTTCTGCCTGCTGTTAGAAATTGGAAATCGATTCTAATTAAGTCTTTCTACGTTTGGCAACAGTCTAGTGAAGTATAGTTCAATAGCTCACCAGTTTTATTTTGTTCAAGTCTTTCGTTGTTGTCGTACCTAAAAATATAACAATTATTTCGAATTATTGCATTTTGGTTCGAGTCGGGTTCTCACAAGCTATTTCAACACTCGCTTCACTCAGATATATTCGTTCAGTTAAGTGATCGTGGTAAGCAAATATAATAAAGAACAAAAAAATTATAACTGCTTCGCAACTCTGTAGCAATGATGAAAAAAAATATATTCGGTGGATGCGAACGAAATATCATAGGATGCGATGAATAGGTTACTGTTATAGGGAGTAGAATATAACCCTCGCCCGCTACACTGTTACTGTTACATTGGTGTTTTAATTTGCTACGGCACGGCGACAAACCAAATCAGCTGTCGAAAGACTTAAGTAACAGTAATGATGATCGAAATACATTGGCAAGAGGGGTGTTTATACTAATGTTACCTGTTGCTTGATTGCTGGAACCCGAGTCGGTAGTTGCAGTGTCTTTATTTGGAGTTGCTGTTCCTTCCTTATCGTTAATCGGGCTTGGCTTTAACGAACAGCTAGCGAACCGATCGTGTGATGTGTCTGAATTAACAAAAGATTTTTACTGTATGGTTAGTTTATTTTCTACAGCTATTCTTGTCACGGTCCTGCAGATATCTAGCAATGGGGTCAGATGGGGAATATAGGCTTCATTTCACACTGCTCAATAAGTATATTTGTATCACTGCTAAATACGTATGATACATGTATATACAAATGTAGTGCACATGACAGAGCATATCAATATTCAATATAGACTGAGTAATAATACTCATTACTAACCTTCGGTTTTTCCTAGCACACGTCCTTGTTGTAAAACTTGATAAACAGAGTCCACTGCATAATCTGAACGCAAAAACTTTGTTAATTAAGATGTTCGTATCATATATCAGGCGATCGATGTGGTGACAGAGAAGCGGATTTTTACAATTTTGTAGTTAATAGATATGCCATACACTCTGACCTCATTTAAGAGATGGCCTAGCGTCTTTAGAAAATTTATCTTTATTCGTAAAACAGTAAATAAAATCTATTTCCAGTTTATTTGCTCTATATAAAAACAGATTCACTCAGAATGGAACGAATCTTCTGTATATCATTTTCAAAAATAGTTATTATATGGACGTAACTGCGAACACAGGATAGATAATTGCGAATAATGTGATATTTTGTGATTCTTTTGGTAAATTAGTAGTTGCTAATTAAATTGAAGTTGATATCTACAGAGATCTGAAGTCAATGCACAAAACTTTCGACTTGATTCCACAATTTATGACTTCTTTATTTACAAATCACTATAGAAATAAATAATAAATATAATAATTATTTATTTCCTACATCGATTAAAGAACCTTGAATTAATAATATATGAAGAAACTGGAATAATCAAACTATTATTTGTGAACCAGAAAATTTTAAAATTAAAGTTTGAGATTATTTGTAATTCCAGACTTGCATGTGACTCCACATCCCTGGTTCCGTAAAAGTATTCTATCGAAATGTTAAAATATTGCACACTAAGTCAGTTGGTGTTGTTTTTCATTTTACAAGGCAAACATTTTGCATGGTATATAGTGTAGAGTCAGTGTTGCATGTACTTTGGAAGTCCTACAGTAAAATAGTTTTTATGCGAAATTAAATTAACACTGTACCTGTTACAGAGCTATCAGATCCAGCACTCCCTGAAGCGCGACGCGTGAACCCGAAAGTTCCCAGCTTAAAAAAACAAAATTTTGTGAAAATTAGTTACACGGATGTACAATTGTGTTATGTTGCGGAGATGTAATCAAGTTACCCAAGTTAGTCAAATCGAGTATTGCACCCGAGTCGAGTAAAGTTGAAACCGAAATATTTCGATTCAAGTGAACACGAATAATTATTGTGCGGACATAGATAATCGAGTCAAGCGGAGTTTCAGGTGTGAGTCAATTGGAGTTGAACTCACTCGAATTAAATCACTTAATTCAGGTAAACGCCTCAGCTGGAATTGGAGTATTTACAACTCTATTCTGTCTTTATAATTGAAGTATGAAATCTAGATACTTACTGCGCGAGCACACCTCCGCCATACAGTTAATTTTGAAGATTTTGATTGACTCTTATTTTGCCCAGTTGCCATTAAATGACTGTATCTTCTTACTAATATTTTATAAATTCTAATTCTTGAACTAAATGGTCAAACGATAAATAAATTCATACTAATAATTTTTCGAGCCATCACAATAGGTCTTATAGAATTATACTACTATCAAAGTTTTCAACCTAAATCTCGCTTAAATCCCACTGTACTATCTCACGTCTCTCATCCATTCTACTATTTGTACTTTCAACCCGCGTCACCTTCTATCATCTAATAGCTCTAACCCGCTTACCGGGGCTCCGTTGCAACCTTCCACCTTTTTCAGACAATGCTCGTGTATATTCAGTTTGCATATGCGACATCTCATTCCCTGTCGCTGATAATCTGTAAAGACCAGAATATAATGTTGTAGAAAAATCAATTCCAATTCGATTATTCCGCAAGTGCAGTTGTGATAAAATCGAACCAGTTCAACCTGTCCAACACACTAATTAAATATTGACCGTATGATTTACCGTTAGCACATTCTCAATACGCATGCATTTATTACGACCCTTCAAGCGATACGAGTCTCATAATTCATTTCTTTCACACACCGTATATAAGTATACAATATACTGTACGTATATCTGGAAGTAGATCACTGGGGGATTAGAGGAACTAAATCCGAATTCGATAATTACTAGCAGATAATAATTGATCTGTGAACGAAATGAAGTAAAATGAAATCGTAACTTATCAAATAAGGCGCCACGGATCAGTGTTTTCATTCCCTGCCAGCATTAGTGCATTGATAATGTCGAGTGATCCCTCTATTTAACAGGCTAATAGAGGGGGATTGTGTGTATAAAGTGTTTCATGTGTACGAAGTGTGATAAAATTCATTAAATCCTACATAAATAAGCAAATAACAGTGTTTACAGTACAGTGCATGAGCTCAGAGCTCAACCAACGTGTGTTCTCATCCTGTTACTCTGCATATAACTTAAACGAAACTAAGCGGGTCTACGCTACCCTAAGCAAGTGCTGTATGAAATGCGCAAGCTCCGGCGATTGAGATTTCTGAGTTTCTTTTTGTTCATTTTTATTTTTCTGATATTTTATGTAAAATACTGTATTATCATTTCTACTGTACGTTAAACCCGAACTACGTTGAATCTAGATGCGTCGTTCGAACTCCGAATCGAATTTATTTTGAATTCATTCGAAGTCGGAGTCGAAGTTAGTTAGTCGTGCGAGGTACCAGGCACCACTGTATATGTATTTCTTATACTATATAAATCTAGTATGCAGTATGATTTAACACGCCACTCTACCTTAACAGAAGTTTTAATTGGGTTGAAACTGAGATATCGAAAACATGAACTTAAGTGGGATAGATATCTGTTGTGATTCAGACATGCAACCAAAACTATAATTGTATGTTCTGCCGCCCTTGATTATAAGCCGCACGAAATGAGGGAAAAAAAACAATATAAGCCGCGGCTTATCGAGTACATACGGTACCTTATCAAAGTTTAATTACTGAGATTTATTTCCTCACTAGATGGCACTGTGGAGAACAGTATGATCGCTCAATCCTTAATACAGTGCTGTGTTGGAGGGGGCAAGTTTAACTCATTGTATGCGAGTGCGTCTCCCGAGAGGTCAGAGTTTCGAGCCACACATTGACCCGATTTATTTCTGCCACTTTCATCTGTACTACGTATGTCTTTATAATGGGTGCCCCTATACACTGCATGTAATTGGCAGGAACGAATCTCCATTAAGGCATACAAGTATGGGGCATACTCGATCATAAACATATTTTACAAATATCGATCGACTCTGTATCATGA